>JBCAUG010130893.1:0-21000 GCA_038406175.1 Haplosyllis leylae | reverse complement strand
GCCCCCCCCCCGGACAGGCCCCCCTTGACAGGCCCCCTGGCTGTGTGGAGGATCTGGGTACCCCCCCCCCCCCCCTGGACGGACACACGCCTGCGAAAACAATCTTCCGTCTTACTACGTACGCGATCGGTAAAAAGCAATTAGTAGTATAATACTGTTATTCATACAGTGGTAATGAAAAGAGGGACAGAAAGAAAAATTCTGACAAAATTACCAGCTGTATATCTCAGTTGTTGAAAACTGTTATTTCAGCGATGTTTCTTTACGCCTGCAAGGAAGAGGTGGAAGGCAGGCCGCTCTGGGGAAAATGGGTGAATTGCAGAAATCAATTGATGGCTGGGAAGGAAAGGATATTGGGAAAAGCTGCAATAAATTTATCATGGGTAAGTATTGGTATCGCACTTTTAGTAGTATAAATGTCACTCCTATTGAACAAGTTAATTAATTTGTATTCGTGTAATTCGGAAGAATGAATTTTGTCTTTTGTTCATCTAAACAGAGGGAACATTATCGAAATACACTGGAAAAAGAATGACCGAGCGTTACGTGTTTCTGTTTGATGGCCTCATAATTCTTACGAAACAGAACACAAAACGTTCATCAGTGACGGGACCTGTTGGCGATTACAAGTTGAAAGAAAAGTTTCAGATGAGGAAAGTGGATATTATCGATAGAGAAGATACTGATGGTAATTTTCTCATTTTGATGGGTAAAAAGATATTTAAAACTTACGGACTCTTTCATATCTGAATACATTATTCCCCAGATATGAAAAATGCATTCGAACTGCAAATCCGGGATCACCCCAGTGTGACGCTAGCTGCTAAGACTGTGGAAGAGAAAAACAATTGGATGGCGGCGCTCGTTTCATTACTCACGCGAAGTATGTTGGAGAGAATGCTTGATGGATGTCTAGTCGAAGAGGAAAAGCAGCAACCTTTGCGCATTCCTTCTCCGGAAGATTACAGGTTAGAAATTATGGGAAGTTTTAATTTAGAATTAAAATACGCTGACGCAGTGAAAGTTTCAAAGACGATGAAATTTGGTATATTTTTCTCACCAGATTTGCTTGTGAAGATTCTGAAGAAAATATCGTTTTTGAAGACAACCAAGATCCAGGAGTGGAAAGCCCTTTAATCAAGGGTGGAACCTTACTTAAATTAGTCGAAAGGCTCACATATCATATGTATGCTGATCCCAAATTTGTTAGGACGTTCCTTACTACGTATAGGTCTTTCTGTAAACCAGCTGAATTACTAGATCTGCTTAAAGAAAGGTTAGTGAAAGTGCTCGTCTGTTATGTTTTGATACGTCAGTAAGAAGAACGGGGTGAAAGAAAGAACAAGGCAATCTTCATTTTTCCCCACAACCGTTTTAAATTACGAAAAAGATTTTACTTCGTCAAATGACAAATTCGCGTAGATCACAGGACTTGATAAAACAAAATGTTCATCTTTGTTAATTGTGTGTGATAGGATGAAAATGGTTGGTAACTGAGGCGCAAATAAATATACTATTCAATGAGTGATTGAAAGGGTTACTAGTAACGTGTGCACTTATTTGAGAGTAATTCCACGCCGAATTAAATTTCAGATTCAGTATTCCGGACCCACCACCGTTGGTGGATACAACCAACGACATAGACGTAGATCCTGCCACCACTATAATACGTGATGATCTCAAACGCTTCAGGCTTGAATACAAGAAACCAATTCAGATAAGGTAAGGCTTCTAAGTACACGTAGTTTTGGATTCAAAGTCAAAGTGATGTACAGAGGAAATTTTATCACTGCTGATTGGTGCTGATACTATTTAGACAATTTTCCACTGTGAATGATATTCCTGTCCAAATAGTGGCTGACCACTATCGGTTTAGGATGTGCTGTTGGGATTGTAGGGTCATTTGGTGCAGAACAAGGACCTACACTTAAAGGCCTCTTGTCACACTCTTTGTCATGTAAATGCCCCAGACCTCATTAACAAACTTTATTTTCCTCTTGGCCCAGAGATTCACTGAAAATATGGAATATGTTTTATTTGTTCCATGAAGAAATTTTGGATTGCAAATGCCAGATCAAGCCACACAATCAGTACGTGTTTTAAAGATTACAGCCCGACGTGCACTTTGATCTTCATTTGTCTGGAGAAGATATCAATTTGTCCTAAAAGTGCAAATCATTGACGCAAATATGTCAGGGTAATGATGGTTACAGTGTTGGTAATCTTTATTTACCCGAAAAAATAACTCGATTCTCTTTACGTTATTCACAGAGTGCTGAATGTATTGCGACATTGGGTAGATCAACATTTCTATGATTTTGAATGGCATTATGAACTCTTGAATATCCTGGAAAGTTTCCTGGAAACTGTAAAAGGGAAAGCAATGAAAAAGTGTGTGGAGTCAATAAGGAAAGCAATCATGCGAAGGAAGAATAGTGGGTCAGCAACAGAACGAAATATAGTGTATGAAAAACCACCACCGAGAGTTCTGTGGCATATCACTGAAAAATACGAAACTTTTGACCTAATGACAGTAAGTACACTGACCATGTATTCCCCAATTGGCCACAAAGCAGCACATGTAGTAAACCACCAAATTTCAGTGAACTTCCCACATACAACAGTGAATTGTTTTGCTGTATGCTTTTGTATTCTCGGTGATAATATTCTGCGTATGACCTTGTTGACATGCAATCGATTTCATTTCAGTTGCATCCTATAGAAATTGCCAGACAGGTCACTCTGTTGGAATTTGACTTGTATCGGATGGTTAAACCGTCAGAGTTGGTTGGCAGTGTCTGGGTCAAGAAAACAAAATACATGACATCACCAAACCTGCTCAAAATGATAGAACATTCAACAACGGTAATGAATTAGTTAGATTATATTTGTTAATTGGTGTATTGGTGTTGTTGTCAGTTTACAAAAATTGGTCATTGTGGAATATGTTAAACTTGTTTTATTTCAAAAAGCCTTGAATGGGCATATTAGAAGCTTCTTGCCTTCTTTTGTATGACAGTTTACATTCTGGTTGGAAAAGATGATCATTGAAGCTGAAAATTTTGATGAACGTGTGGCAGTAATGAGTCGTATCCTGGAGATAATGATCGTGTTTTACGATCTAAATAACTTCAATGGAGTCCTGGAAGTTGTCAGTGCCCTCAATTCTGCATCTGTACATAGACTACGGCACACATTTGAGGTCAGTATTTTGCTACCATATGTTCTTGTTTTCATGTCTAGTGTACCAACAGTACAACGCCTGACCTGGTTTCTGTGTGTGTCTTTGCAGGAAGTATCTAGCAGAAACAGTAAATTGATGAAAGCATTGGAAGACTGTAATGAACTAAACTCAGATCATTACAAGAACTACATAGAGAAGCTAAGATCTATTAACCCACCATGTGTGCCATTTCTTGGTAAGTTTTCAGCACTCGAAATATAATTCGTAAATTGTCCGTCAAGTTTTACAAAAATGGCATTACAAAAAAGTTTATTTATTGCAGGTATGTATCTAACCAACATCCTGCACATTGAAGAAGGAAATCCTGATTATCTGCCGTATCGACCGGAGGGAATAATAAATTTCAGCAAGAGAAGAAAAGTAGCAGAAATCACCCAGGAAATACAGCAGTATCAGAATCAACCATACTGCCTTAATGTACAACCTGAAATTAAGGTATTTTCGAGCTTGAAAACGCATTCGTAATCGATTGTTATTTGGGTTTATTCACAGTAAACGCCAGGGAAATTTTTTTAGTGTTTGCGACTAGCACTATAAATATAATTGGTAAATTGTCCGTCAAGTCATAAAAGTGGCATTAAAAAAAGTGTAATCATATGATATGATTAATCGTAATTGCAAAATAGATGCAGACTCTATGTTTTGCTATTCTTACTCCTTTATTATGTTTGTTTTTTATATTGCAGAGGTTTTTTGAGAATCTCGATCCAAAAGGGGAAATGAATGACAAGGAATTCAACGATTACTTGTATTCCAAATCTCTTGATATGGAACCCCGCAATTGCAAAGCGCCCTCGAAATATGTAAGTGATTTAATGTTTCGTAGTTTAAGTTTACTCTTACACCTTATCACCTAACGATTGGAAATTTCTCATTTCCCGTTTAGTACACTTCGTTTTGGAATTATTTCATCATAATTGCATATACGGACACAAAAACATATCCTAAGACCTGATTTGATCAGTTTTGAAAAATGTCACTTTGTGACTATTCTATTTATGTTGAATCAGGGTGGCCACGGCACAGGGAATTTTGTTCTTACTTTTTCCAGACAGGAAAAACAAAGGGAATTTTGTTGGAACACAGGGGAAATTTTTGAGACTCAGGGAAAATATTTTTGACTGTATTTATTAATGCAAAAAGCATATTTCTCTTCACATATTTTCAAATTTTCTAGCCTTGCTTCACTTGGCATAATTTCTAATTTCCAATGATTTTTATACTATTTCTACCAATATATTTACTGTCCTATTTTGTTTCTATATCACAGCTATTTACAAGTATCAATCAAACTTACTCAGACAGTTTAAAAAACAAATTGGAATGACTTTCACATGAAAATGACGCTCTCTGTATAATTACATGAAATTAAAGGTGAAAATGCAAAGTTTGTAAGATTTCTAACTATTCTAAATTCTCCATTGTTGATGTTCGCAAAACTATCCTTTGTGGAGGCTAATTTATTCCAACATGGCACCACATAATTGTATTATAGTTCAATAATTTTTGGGTGGATATATGATCAGTTACCTAAAAGTATTTTTTAGATCCAATCTATTTGATAGATAGGTGGCCAGTACATTGGCTACCTTATATTACAGTTTAACATGCCAGATATTCTAGCTCCCCAACCTCACAAAATAGTCATGACAAGATTCTTCTTCCCTCTGTTATACTTTAAACTTTTAAGAAAAAATCATGGAACCCATGACCAAATTTTTAGCATGTGTGCTTCTATAAATAATAAAAACTGTAATCGCAAGCCTGGCAAATCCTTTATTAATCAAAACCATCTATTACTTTTATGGAAAAAAACAGGGCAAAATTCGTAACACAGGGAATTTCATCTCGGCTGGAATTTGGTCACCCTGTGAATGCTAAAATACCACTTCTATGATGCATGCCTGAAGGGTTAAAGGGTATCTGGTATTCACTTTTGGATCAAGAATCAGTAAATAGATAGGTAAAACCTGGGGTGCTTCACATGACAATTTTTTGAGTTTTGAGTATATCGCTGCTGGGTTGTTCAGTGCTGATATTTCAGATGTAAAATTTATTCATTGAAAATTTACAGCCATTTGTATTTTGAGCCACAAATTGGCACAAAGCTGTAAAAATGTTCTCTTGTGGTTCTTTTTAGTCGCGCCGCCTTACGAGCGGAGCAACTTATCTGGTCACTCTAGTGTTTTGTGTGGTTGGTTGCTTGGCTGTTAACTCACACACAAAATTTTGAAAATTTCATCGGATCTCAAAAATTCCAAAACAAGAACATGTTCACACCATTCTGAGCAACTTTGATTTTTTGACCCCGGACCCCCCGGTTTTTTATCAAAATTAAAAATTACTCCCAATTAAAATGTCTTTCAACTGATTCTGGGGTTTTTTTTGAGACCCAAGAAATGTCGCGATATTTTCTCTTTCGAAGTAACATTTGCTTTTGTCAATGTTCCTATGCACAATTGATGACCATTAATCTGACATAATAGTCACATTGCATCCTTAGCCATAATCTAATGATACAGATAACATTACAGGAGAAGAAACGGGACTACTCGCTGAAGTCACCGGGTTTAAAACTATTGTCAAGTAGACATAGTACATCAACATTGGGTCGTAGCGAGAAGAGTCACCCGACCTCGCTGGCTACCACACCTAGCACTCCCACATTCCCACATATTAGCGAAGAGGTGGGTGATATGGACTCTTCATGTGGGGCTACGCCTCCAACTCCAAGTACGCCAATCACTCCACCAGGACATGATACAAGCGACCAGAGTGTATTTGCATCAGTTATGTTACCAAGTTCTGACACGTGTAAGTTTCGAAGTATTATTTTAATTCCAACAAGCAGAACAAATTATGTACTTGCAAAAGTATTTAAGTTAATGGCCAAACGAGTATACATCTTAATGTGACAAGTGCTTCTGTTGCAGGGTCAGTGGCAAGCGGATTTTCACAAGTATCACAGTCTACATTAGCGTCTCTATCAACAGTTACTACTTTACAGTCACTTGCTTCATCAGTGGATAAACCTCCTCCCTTACCACCCAGAGTTAAAAAACGTGAATCTTCTGTGAGTGGAACAGGAGAGTTATCACCTATTCGCCAGCACCCCGATGCACCTTTCCTACCTCCGCGGGAAGGTGCACCTCCGCTGCCACCCAGACGAAATGACCTAGTCCATACACAAACTTTGCCTCGTAATGTCGGTCTAACGCGACCGGGATCCAGTTTGACATTGCCAAGACGCAACTCTGATAGAGACTCCACCCCTGTGAACATTAATGGTGACCGAGGGGGATCGATAACTCCAGAGCTGCCCCCAAAGACATACAGAGGTTCCCATTCTCGCAAGCAGAGCAGTTAGCAGAGGTGAAACTGGAGACACTTTGCATCACTGTTTCTTTTCCATGAGTGAAAAAACGTGTACAACCATATCAGCTTGCCAATGATGTGATATTTCAAAAATAGAGCAGCTGCGGGTGTCTCTAATTTCCCCTCTGCTAGTTCCTTTTTTGTTTTGCTAAAAGCAGCATTTATTTACCATGATGTCATGTCCGAGTATGGACGCCCTCAAGTGCCAACGGGTAGACGAATTGTTATGGATAAGGGGGATCAGGAGTTGTTACAGCTGTGCTTTTATGAGGAACGTTGCAGTATCAGTGTCAGTCTAGTTAAGGATCGTACAGCAACACGCATTCTACCTGACTTGGCCAACAAGTAATTCATCATTCAGCAATGTCACAATGTGTCAAAACGATGTATGCCACGACTTTACATTTAACTGAATTATAAAGAGTACATTAATATGCTCCTTTGTGTTTCTGGTCACAATTATATTTTATATTATGAATGCTCATATTATCAATCTGAATTGTTTGGAGTCATACGGAGTCACAGTTCTGGAATGAATGACATGTTCTGCTACTAATGATATAATTTGGTGGTTAGGAAATCTCGGAGTTTGTGGATTGACGATTTAAACAAATTTTGATCATATTGAGCCAATTATTTCATGCTTTTACTTGACTAACTACAAGTAATATGTTTTAATGTTCGCATCCAGGATCCCAGATCTCAGCAGTGTAGAAATTCACTCGGGGTATTTGATCACCTTTGGTGAGAATCCCGATGAAATACTAACTGTGACCTGTAGCAAATGTTTGAAAATGGTGCTTGTGTATGCTCAGTCATTGTTCGACAGAACATCAATTGGGCTTCAATTTTTTCCTTCATTTCGTTTTGTTACACACCCCATACAGTGTATAGTTGGTGTTGTTTTGTATGAATTAACTGCATATAGTTTTATCCGAAAGAAGTAAAATGACCAAATTGAAAAACGATCGTTGTTGTAGCCTCTCGAGTGCAAGAACACTCACGTTTATACTGCGTCCTGGTGCTAGAACACCACGGTGGTAAAGGTGCATGGTTACCTTTTTCAGTTTGTGGTCTGAGACCACCCATTGTTGATTGGTGCTGCCTTCCAGTACTTTGTTACTGTGTTGTACTGGAAGAATTTCCTCAAGTTTTACTCATCTCACCACATGGCTAGGAATCTACTCAATATCAATCAAACTGTTAAATGTTAAACGTATTAGGGTAGAACTACACGTCACGATAATTTATAAGGACATACACCGTTTTATACTGAAGTTAATTATCAGTAAATAGAGCAAACTGTTGAATGGTCGCACTTCCACCTTTGAATCGTTTCAGTGTAGAATCGTGTATGTCTTGTGGCTTATTCACACTGGCTTACTCCGAGACCGGAACTTGGACCTGGACCGGGACCAACACAATAGCAAAACAATGGGGTCCCGGTACCTGTGTAGTGTGAAACATTCTACATTATATCATACAACCCATTTTTCCGGTCCCGGTTCCGGTGTTCGGAGACAGACAGTGTGAATAGACCATAAATCTTACGAGAATTGCACATGTTAATTGGCTTGTTTGTATCCTTGACAAAGATGCACAGAATTAATTTAGCACTACTTTTATAGACTTTGCGGTACCTACCGTGTTTAAGGAATTAAGAAACTAAATGATTAAAATATTGATAATTAACAGAACGAAGTATAATTTGGTATAACATCACGGTATCTTTGGTTGTTTAAAATGGAACTTTGTTAGTCAAATACTTACAAGCCAATTGAGTCACCAGTAGTATTTACAACTGTATTAACAAACTGAAGCATTACTACCATGCAACTAAGCAGACGAAATAATACTTAATGTTCATGTAAAAATGTATCAGACATTAATAGTCATCCGTTAACAATGAATGTGTAATATAGTTTTCAACATAGTAATTTTGTAAATAGACAAGAGATGTACAGTATTTTACTGCCAAACTGTCGACATTGTAGAATCATTTCATTACCCAGAGTCTGGTCAGATATTTTTACAATGTTAGCCTGGATAAAGTGTTATGTGATACAAATTGCAATATGCGTCTGCATTTGTAGTGATGGGGAATCGATAAATGAAGCTCCAGTTTTTCATCTTAATTACATTGCAATGCAGGTGTACGATATTTCTAGGAGGTCCATTTTTATGTTGATGTCACAGAAACACGTCAAACAAACCAGTCACAAACTCAAAAAAACTAATTCTCGAACGGCTTTAAAAAAAACTTGCCATGCCTTCACGTGTCCGATAGACATTGCGATGAAATAAACTGAAAATAATTGTTAAAATTAGGATGTTAAAAACTGGATAATTATACCATATTAGAAGACAATAGGAGATCGTTGATGTACACTGAATTAGTATCAAATTGCAAGAAGCCGTTTGAGAATATTGGTTAAATTACTACATTTCTGTTCGTTTTAGTTCAGGACCTCAGACAAGAAGTCTGTAGCAATGTAAACGTGTTCATGAACATTACCGTATCCTTCCCGTATCTCTAGCTACAAGCAAATAATAAACTGATTCGAAGAAAGTTCACTTGTTAGTTGGCAGAATAGATAAATGTAGTTGTAACATTAAAACTTCACAACGTCCAATTCTACTGAGTGATACAAATGCCCCATTTCAAATGCATGTTAATTCTAGTCACCAAATATATTATATCCAAGAAAGATGATATGGTGTAAACTATGTGATACAACTTCGACAAGGATGTTTGAACTCGGCGGTTTCCAGTGATGTAAATATATTGAGTCTTGCTCAACAGTTTACTATTATCCAATTAACAAATAAGTTGTTAACGTAATGAAATTAAACATACAAAATTAAAGAGCATGATCTAGTAATGAACTTCTACCATATTTATATTTGTTGAATGTTGGAAGATTGTTACGTCACTACATCCTTGTTAACAAAGTATTACATAGCAAATCTATCGCTCAACTGACAAGTGTCCTTTCACAGGTTTTTATGCAGTGTGTACAAACCAAATCAACCACAGGTCTGGGGCTTTGTGGAATGTCATTGTAAATGAAAATAAATTATAACCACATTGCAAGATGTGTTTTCAAGTTCTTGATCTTTAATTTTTTCCAGTGGAATTCTCTTTTTTTGTTTTGTTTTGTTTTTTATACTGGGCGGAAGCGGGAACAAATGGGATGTAGGATACAGGGTTGGGACATAATTGCGGTTTTCTGAAATACGGGTTCGCTTTATTTCGATTTGATTTGGTATATTATCATGCACCCGATTTAAGTAGTTTTCACTGAATTAAGCAAATGTATAAACTGGAATAAATTGTGTTAAATGTCCCCTAAATATGAACCTTTTGCACAAAATACATTTGAAATCCAGACCATTCAATTCCCAGTCTCGATCAATGTGAAGACACCACGAGGTATTGTACACTACAAGCTATATCCAGCGATGATAAATAGTGCCGTAAAATGAAAGACCAGAAGAATGACTTCAATTACTTTTACTCTATTTTGTTATTTTAGTGCGCTCCGTATTTCACTCAAATCTGAGAAAATGTACCTTTTCTACAGTCATAGTCGTCATCATTGTCATTCCCAGGTTTAGGAGCAATACCTGCAAGCAGGTACTCCCTCGCCAAAGGGAACCTCTTCATATAATATATTAGCTAAATCTTACTAAACTCCTCCAACAGCAGTGACACCCTATTTTTTTATTCTGGATTGAATTTTGATGCCAAATTTGATACAAAGTCCTCTCACTGACAATGAATGACAAAAGAAACACACATGTGGTGTCACTACTACAACCCTCTATTCTGTGAACCATGTTGACAGGAATGAATATATTTGTCCTACAGCAATCTTCCCTTCCATAAGCTATCACCGAACACTAGAAAATTTTGGCATTCCGATTATTAGTGTTATAAACGACCGAACCGACAAATGAAAGGACGACTTGCAGACACTAAATTAATGACGTGACACTTTGTGATTACAACACGGCAGTTAGTTACATTTTAATAAGCTTTAATTGAAAAAGACAAAAAATCGGAAGTGGATTTAAATGTAATCTGATGGCAAAAATCATTAAAATTTTTAATTTTCTTTGACACTAAAATATTTCTTGAAGATAATTCCATTTAATATGACATTTATTGTACAGCTGAATCAATAAGGTTTAAATTACCTGCTTGTTATCACAAAATCATGTAAAAATTATGTAACAAGAATGCTTTACAACATTGTGTCGCGCCTGATTCTATAATGTAACTGGCTAGATAAATACATAACCCGACAGCTAAATAGATAGGTACTTAGCTAGCTAGGTAGACTGGTAGCTAGTAGCCGGCTAGAGAGACAGATACAGATGGATAGAAATATAGAGATAGACAGGTAGTTGCCAAGATAGATCTATTTGGATAAAGAGTGAGAGTGTTGCTACGAATCTCCTGAAACACATTTTGGTTTAAATATTTGGTTTAAATATATTGGATGAATTTTGAAATCTGATTTTTTTTTGGAAAAACAGTTACATAATAAAAAGGCTTCAGAATCGCTTGTGTTCGATCTTTTTTATTGAACACCTATTCTATTGAATAGTCTACATGCTGATTTTATGAAACACTGAAAGTGACCAGTGTCTGCAAAGGATAACCTTATGGCTCATTATCCTATGGCTAGTAGAGACAAAGGGATCTGCCCCAGTCTGCCTGTGCTTAATAATTGGTCCCACACTGTTTGGGTATAAAAGGAGAACCTATCTTTGGGCTATCTCTCTTGTTCCCCATTCCTTTCCCCATCCACACCTCTCCTATTGGATTTAACTATCCTGTGGATCACAATCCTGGAGCCTCTCTAGCCACAAGGCAAGGCTGCTTTCCTTTGTTGTTAATAAACTGTGTCCAACTTGAACCAACTGTCCCTTGTTTATTAGAACCCATCTCAACATATAACAAAGAACAGTTACTTAGAATCTCCTAAAATGCATTTTGGCTAAAATAGTTTTGAATTCTAAAGATTATTCTGGTGAAAATCGGGGTCCAAAAGAGTCGAATTTAGTGTTATCTCTTATTTTGTTGGGGGTTACTAAGAATGACCTGAAACACATTTTTGGTTTTGAAAAATTTTGAAATCCAATATTCTTTTGGAAATCAGAAACATTTTGGAAGTGGCCACAGACAAGCAACTATACTAACGCACAGACACCATAGTGACTAGATAAGTCGCTCCGCTCTTAAGGAAGGGAGCAATTAAAAACAAGGTAATAAATTTTGACCCAAAAACATTTCAGAATATAGCAGCACGGATAGAACACGTAGTGTTAGCTCGAAAATTTTTTTGAGTAATTTCCTTTCCCTACATCAATATACTTCTCCTATTACCATAGCATCTAAAACTGTATTGGCTTTCAATATAGGACATTCGTCTGACCTCGGTGGTAGCATCAGAAGAACATTTGCAGACTTCATACTAAGCAACCGACTGCTCATTTGACTACCAGTACCCTGCACTGTTGGCACGTCCTCGCCCTTTTGCCAAGATAAATATCCTCTGTAATATTCCGGTCGCGGATCCAAATTGATATCCATCGGGATCTGCAAGGGTATCAATGAATAAAATAATTTTTACAAAACCCAAATGCTAATGACTGGAGCAAAAATTTAACTCGAGTCGTATTCTGTATAGTGTCCAGAGAAAGTGCGATTAGGAGTGGATATTTTTACCTTAGCTCTGATAATTGTGTGCTCGTGGTGAGGATCTCCAGACATTTTCCTTAACGTAGGTATAACATACAAGTTGCATGTTACAATTGCCGAGACAGGATTTCCCGGTAAGCAAAAGAAGAGTTTCTTTCTACCATTCATAGTCAAGGTAGCAAATGTAGTCGGCTTACTGCAAAACCAACTGTTTATTAGATGTTTACTGAAAATATCAACATTGGTGTAACACTAGAAATTCAAACAATAGTAACAAGTAATTCCAAGTTCCTAGTTGCTTACCCAGGTTTCATAAATACTCTTCCAAAATGAACTTCCGCCTTAAAGTCAGTGCACAAAACGTCTCTTATTAAATCCTACAAGATAAGTTGTGAAACACTATATTATACCGTACATTAAGATATTACAGAAATCTGAAATCACAATGTAAAGTATCACAGTGTACCTTTTCACCCATTGAAACACCCCCGGAAGTAACAATGACATCAACCTTTGCTAAAGCACTCTGTAGTTGTTTCAGCAATGCTGTCGTACTAAAATTAGGTTTTTATTCTGTTAAAAAAAAAGAAAATTACACCCCTACAAACATCACGTTCTGCTTTTGATAAATGCTACCTAAAATTTTCTGGTGATTTTTCATATTAGTGATGAAAAAGCAGGCACCTATGTCCTCTAAAACTAATTAACATGAAATAACTGGAAGTATACTATTTAAAAATAAGTTCATGGACATGACGGGAACTCACGAATCTTTGGCAATTCCCAAATCAAATACTTTGAAACCATGTTGTTGTAAAGCTGACACTAAGGTTATCCTGTTACTGTCTCTTATTTTTCCCACCTCCAATTCCTTATCTGGTTCTAAGAGCTGAAATTGATAACATATAACGTGTTCAATCATGTCTTGAGCAACAGATATATGTGTGGCGGGTAGAAGTTGATACTAGGCTGCATTCATTTGGCAATGACGGTATTCGACTATTACTACTGGGCTAGCATTTCCGAAACAGATTTTATGAGGGCCGTTACAGTCCTAAGTCTCTTGTTGGGTGGGTCCTTACCATTTGGACTACCCATCCACTACTTGGCAATAGTGAGTTAGGTTGGTGTTAATGGATAACTAAATACAGGTCAGCTGACATGTTCATCTAACTTGAAAAGATAATCCTGAATGTTTCAAATGATTAGTCTGCAGAGTACTCCAGCTGAGCTGGGGCCTGGATCAAAGTCTGGAACAAGGCTCAGATCTGTACTGTACGATGTCTAATGTAAAATGACAATGTGCTCAGTTGTGAGATCCTTTTGTGGGCCTATTCCCATTTTGGAAAGACAGGAACCAGTAGTTTTTACAGGAAAATGCTTGAGGGTAGAAATACCCTCCACGCAGATGGCTGTGGTCATTAATAGTTTGTAACTATTTGCAGCCTTATAGTGAGCCACTGATGGTTCCTAAGAGACAGCAACAATGGGAGCTGGGTGTTGAAACCTTACACCAGAGCCAAGGGCATGGATATGGCCTAAAAAGAGGCTTTAAACAGGCAGAGATGAGCCATACATGTACAAATGAGTTTTACACCATGACATGGTTGGCCATTCTTGTAAAATAAAATTGCCAGCATTTTTTGACAAAAAAGAACTATGTTCCAACACCATTACCCAGGAGGGGAATAAACAACTATTGATCCTCTCAACTAATACAATGGAGCCTGGTGGACTAACGTAATTCCATTAATAATATCTCCCCAACAGAGAATTTGCTACAAAAGCCAAAAGTTTGTAGCCACAGTCCAAGTAAATTTCTTAATTTTTTAAAATTTAACATGTTTCCCAGGTAAATTCCTTGTGTAAAAACAAAAGTCAATGGTTTCTGGTAAATTCCCTGTATTTTCCCTGATTGAAAAATGAACGTCCAAGTTCCGTTTTCCCCATGCCGTGGCAACCTGATGAATATCTGTCTAAAAGAAAAGAATGGAAATAAATTTTCACCTCATTCCCGGTGCTCATAACTCCAATAGAGGGCTGTTTGTGACTTGGAACTTTTGTAACTCCAACTGTCGCCAGTAAACCAAGTTCTGACGGACCGAGCTTCTGACCCTTCTCCATAATTTTGGCATTTTTCTGAATATCAAATCCAATGGGTCTGCACATAAAATAGATGAAAAACGGATTACGTTATTTTGACTAGAATTATAGTGAAAACTAAATTAACAAGAAAGTCCGCCTGCCTGACCGCGAGAGGCGTACCGCCCGCAGCGTAGCCTGTCCGGGGAGGGGGGGGGGGGGTTACTCCCTGTCCTATCCAGAGGTGTGGGGTACTCCCCTGTCCTGTCTGGGGTTGCCCCCAGACAGGACCAGTGACAGGACTAGCGGGTACTCCCTCCTTGCCCCTCGGCGTTGTACATAATGTTGCAATGCATTGTGGGAAGGGGATCCCCCTGTGAAGAATGCGGGCGGTAACAGGAACTGCTGTTACAACCAGAGATACAAAATTAAGAGATCCATAATGACAATTAAACAGAACAAATTATGAATTTTCACACATCATTTACAGTTATTTCACCTGATGTCTTGTCCAACTAAAGGCGCCTTTAATATATTAATTTCCAGTTCCGTTTTTCCTTCATCTGCATCTTTTACTAATTCAGTATCTTCCACTTGCACTACTGCGTCAGCGCCTGGTGGGAGTGGTGCTCCAGTACTTATCCGAAAACAGAACCCGGGCATAACCCCTCCTTGTGGCTACAAGTTGAAGGCTAACATTTTATTTTACACAGGATATTGCGGTTAACAATTGCACAAACAGGCTATATTTTGTATCCGAAATGTGAATCGGATAGAGTTCCTTTTCTGAACACTAACTTTTCCAACAGTTAACATGTTAGTGCAATTGTGATCATAGCCTCCTAATAGTTTTTCTGTTTTACAAGTGAATGATCTGGTACTATTGCATTTGTTTGCTAGGAACATTGCTTCGTTCAATGTGATGCCGATAAACGAAGTACAACATTGCCAGAGTAACTAAGTTGAAACGTGAAATATTGTGATATCCAATTTCAAAAACATACAGCATACACTCCGGAATTATTAGATATTCATCACAAGCTTAGAATTATTTGGAACGCCACTTCTCAAGCTTACCACTGATCCGGCCGTAGAATCGCCCAGCACAATCCTGTGACCATCGCCATCCGAAGCTGTGAATATAAACAAGAATGCTTAGCATTGTGTCGCACTGCACTTGAGTTTGTACTTGGTATCATTTTAGTTCAAAAGATATAACTAGATGGATGGCTAGATAGCTAGCTAGAGACAGATATCTAGCTAGCCAAATGGTTAGCTAACCAGAGAGATGTAGACATATAGGTAGTTGCTATGGTAGATAATTTGGGATAATGAACATGAGTTGTTTAGAATCTCCTGAAACAAATTGTTTTTAAATCTTTTTGAAATGTGGAAAAAATATTTTGGGCAAAGATATCTTTGGGACCAAAAAGTTTTTTGTTCAGAATCTGCTGAAAGACATTTAGTCAGAAGTATTTTTCAAATTTGATAAACAATTTTTGACCAAATTAAAATTCATTTGTCCAGAATAGCCTGAAACACATTTTGGTTTAAAATACTTTTGAAATATGATGGAAAAAAATGGTGACTTGATAGAAGCGGTGCGACTAAAAATTTTTTAAAAACACATTTTCCCTATTAAAAATATCCCTTTTCTTTAAAACTGTGATCAAAGCTTTTTTCACCTATAACAGCGTATCCATCCTTTATTGATGCAGGGAATGGTGGAAGTGGGTCTTTTGCATGAATATCATCTGCTAAAACGCGACCAAGTGCATCTGCGTAGAAAAAATCATTAAACATGATTTCTTTTTCATAATTTTTAGTACAAAATTTCAGTCAGTGACCAGTTTTCTGAGATTGCCAAAACAAGTAAATATATTACTGTCGCACCAACCTTTGAAATAAATTTTCTCTGTTGCTTGTAGGTCCGCGTGTTTAAGTACGATTTGCACCGCTTCATCCACAGAGATGAGCGGATATGGAGAAATTCTGTATCTTCGAGCTACTTTACTATCGTCAACACTGCCTGAAAAACATCGAACAGTTGACAGGAAGAAACGCTTTTTGATCACCAATGGAATGCCTACATACCTTACTAAGGTCACTCTCTTTGATATGTTCGTCTAAGAGGTTTATTTTATTTTATTACTTCTTTTTTGTTATCCATCCAAAACGATGAACTTACTTTGCGAGTCACGGTAATCATGTTTATGGTGGTGATGACCTTCGTGGTGATGATGGTGATGTGCGTGGTGATCATGTGACGATACTGACTTTTCTCCCTTCAATTGTAAGCAAATGTGACTCAAAATGAAATACAGCCTCCTTCCCGAGAAAAGCATCAACGAATTTAGGATTTACATTCGAACCGTCTTGAGGTACAAGAACCGAGTACAGCATCAGAAAGAATTAACGATATCGAAGGATTGAGCTATTTAACAAAGTAAATCTTGTTTAAAAATTCCCAATATCCCTTTTGGTACATTTAAAAATATCGCAGACAGGTTTGCACAACATATACATATGTGTGTGTTACTCCAACTTACAACTCTTAAAAATATTGCTTTATCCCCAAAAATAGCTTTTTATTCAGATATAATTGCATACACCACTTCGGTACTATTAGCTTCCCAAAATTCTGTTTACAGTCATCACACAAATACATTAGAACCTCTCTTTGCAGTCACTTAGTGTTCATGAATTGTTAATCACAAAAATGAAGTGACGCCCAAAAGAACGCCCCAGTGCAATGGGTATGATGATGTGTTTACAGTGACAGACTTAGGTTCTGTACACATAATTGAACCAGTAATGGAACATATCTCCGAAATGTCTGGTCTGAAGAATGTGATCCACAAGAGTAACTGTAAGCGGAGGGTATGCTGTACTCAAATGACATGAAACGCAAATTAGAATTATTATTTACTATCCTGCTGTTTCCTTTGAGAAAAGAAGTACTGGTGGTTCGCCAGATACAGTTTGATAACGAGATACACCAGCTTCTTGATTGTTCACATGAACATACTGCACAGATGGCTGAGCAGTATGCTGATGGCCATTGTCCAAAATGAGCTCTTGTCCTTCGCAAACAAGTTCTATGCTGGTGGGTTGCAAATGCCACTGGGTACCATGTGATCCAGTGTAACCCGGATCGACAGTTACGTAGCTTATCGTAGGTTCGTCAGTATTGTCCGTCAGAACATCAATAATTTGTTGATCGGACAGTTGTCGCAACTGACCCAAATCGGTAGAACTTTCCAATGCTCTGAGTTTACTAATTTCCTTGTAACTATTGTGTACAGTCTCTTTGGTGTCCATAACATTGTAATTTCTTTCTCGTCGGCGCTTTTTCATACTTGACACGAAGTATGACACTCTTTTCTTTGACGTGTTCTGATCGTGACCTTTCAGTTGATTTTGTTTTACAAGCAGTTCAGCAATGTTTGAGTTGCTTTCTTTTCCGTAATATTTACAAATGACATCTTTCACATCCTCTCCCATTTTTTGCCTTTCAGGGGGAGGTGGGTGCCAGGTGATAGAAGAATTAACGGGCAAATGGTTTCCAGAAATATTTATTCTCCACTCTGATAGATTACTAAGAAACAGCTTCAAGTTCAACAGAAGAGAACAGTTATGTCGGTCTTGCTTGTGCTTCATCCCACTGCATCCTGCAATTGTAAACAAATTACCACAATGATGTTTTTTTGGAAATAGATTGGTATCACAGGTACTCAAACCAGACTACGTAATGGTTATTCTTGAGTTTTTTCTTACATTATTTGTGTAAATATATTGAAGAGAGACTTGGAATTACAAACAAACGAAATTCTCCAAAAGAATAAGAGCTACTCTGTAAATAATGAAGCGCTCACCTTCAGAACAAATCCCTATGCCGCCACATTTACGCTGACAGTTACTGTGACCTGGGCACCATAAATACCAGTTAATCACATATTCATCTCTTCTACACTTATTGTTAACCATTTCCATTCTTCTTTTACCTTCTTCAGTGAGTTCAAATGCATCGTCTAATCTGTTTCTTTCGTGTACACTTGATCCTCTTTTCCAACTACCAGTATCAATGGCAGTTTTTTGTCTCGCAACAGAGACAAGTTTACGTTTTGTGTCCCGCTTTCCTCGGTTCAAGTACATTCCTTGGATCAAGGGATGTGTTTCCAAAAATATTTTTAGTGCTTCCCCGACAGGTACGAAATGTATCTCCCCGTGATCTTTAGCTCGATGAAGTTTTGGGGCAAGAACGTTACCATCACATTTACCTTCCAATCTACGCTTTTTGCTTCGCGGCTTCTCCTTTACGACAATTACAGTGTCATCACCAGATTCATGACACTCCATATCCAGGCTTTCAACACTTCTGGGATTTGAATAGTCATAAACATCACCTTCGCAATTATTGTCATCCGCGCTGTTACCGTTACGAAAGTCAGTGTGATATAAATTACGGCTTTCATTCAGTGTAGGTTTTGTATTATATTTATTTTCGAGAACAGTCTTTCTGGTAGGATCTTCTTCTTGACTGTCGTCCAATGATTCATATACTGCAATTAAATCTGAACTGCTTTCCTCCAACTCTTTATCCGTAGCAGCACAGGGATTTTTATTTTCAAATGTACCATCATTATGCATGTGTTGTACATTTTTCTCAGTTATCCCATCTGGGCTACTCATTGTTTCCACAATCTGCTCAAAATTTTCCTTCCCAGATTTTTTTTCATTGTGTGGTAATGAAACAAGAGTATCATCGCTTCTATTAATAGGACCAGTTTTACTGTATCCACATACTTTATTCCTTTCTGCATGGTCTTTTGTTTCTTTTGAGGCAGGAACCACCACAATTTGCCTGGATCTGCATCGTCTAGTTACCGGGCCATTTAGAATAACAGGCTTACTGTCAGGACCTGTTCGTGTTTTCTTCGCGCATGGTTGGCAACTTCTCAATCTTCTAATTGCATGTCGATTTATTGTGTCTGATACCTAAGACATGAATAATGAAAACAAACACATGTATGCTGTTTTCTCAGACTTTATTAATTTCAAACTAACAAGGTAGACAAAATATGAGTATGCCCTACATTGAGGTTCTCTTTACAGAAACTAAAACAAGTATTTCCATTTTTGTAAGGAACCAACTTTCAAGTTTCCCAAAACAAGCATTTCCATTTTTGTTAGGAATCAACCTTCAGATTTAAATTATCTTAATAATTTACAAGAGAACGAATTCAATTACCATTTTTAACTACATGAAACCCTAAAGCGAAATTCTTTCTCTCTTTTTTTCGATGAATAAAGAAATAGAAAAAAGGTTGAGAAACTGACCTGTGACGCTGGGGTAACATTATGTAACTCGTCATGGGTTGCATTTACTGCCTGTTTCCTGTCGTGCAGCAAATCAAATGCATGAGGCAACGCTGGTAATACAAACCCAAAGCATTCCTGTAATAATACACATTCCTCTTAAGTGATCCCACTAGACACAATAACTTAAATTGGTGTCGCTAAAACAAAATTAGACACTGTACCTACCGCTGATCCAGTTCTGCTTCCTGGCAGATTTATTATCAAAGTTCGACCCCTGATGCCGCAGGCTGGTCTGTGAATGGAAAGTAAGTAAATCACCGTTTAAGTTGAAAACACAAGTGGTACCTTAAAGATCTTGACCTAAAAACAATGATTAGCAGGGATGTACCTCGAAAGCATTGCAAAATGTGTGGTTTCAAGCGATCCTTTCAGCATTGCCAACATTAAACCTGGTGCTTCCTTCTGCAAAACTGCTTTTGTAGCCTAGATCAAATCGGCAATAGTTTACACACGTGAAGTGACGCAGGCGTGAATTGACTTAAATCATTCACATGAATATGAATCAATTGTAATTTATACAAAAAATCAATGTTCCACTGAAAATGAAGTTAACAAACCTCAGGAGTAACGTCCCTTGGTGCAAAGCCTGTTCCTCCTGTGGTCAATATTAAATCAACCTTATCTTCATCACTCCATAGTGTCAGTTTACTCTGAAAGTAAAAAACATGGTCAGTATTGAATAAACCTGATTCTTGATCATGAACACAGAATAAATTAAAAAGTGTCATCAAACGTGTGAATCTCACCTTTATTTGCTCAACAGCGTCAGGAACACAGCCCTCAAGGATTACTTTTCCATTTAGTCTGCAACAGATACAGATTTCCTCACTTTTATAAGGTTAAATTAAAATCATAAGTGTGTGAACGCCAGTAATGTGTTTACAACATCAAATTAGTTCTAATTTTAAACTTACAACTTCTTTTCTTCAATCATGATTTTGAGGTTCGCCGCACCCTTGTCTCTCACCTGTCCGCTGTAGCAGCTATCACTCACTGGTGGGAAAGGGAAAATATCATATCGGATTAGACTCATTACCGACCGCGTACGCAGTACGACGGAGAGGTACTGTTTTCACAGGCGTGAGTCTGTGTCCACAGGGAGGGAGGGGGTACCCGTGTCAGGTCTAGCCCAGCCGGGGGGGGGGTACTCAGTTCCAGCCGGGGGGGGGAGGGGTACCCAGTCCCAGCAGGGGGTGGGGTACTCAGG
>JBCAUG010130892.1:0-37098 GCA_038406175.1 Haplosyllis leylae | reverse complement strand
AGCACAAATTCGGGCACATTGCTTCAGTCATCAGATCATATTTTCTTGCATTAACTTCGTGTTAGTTGTCTTTGTCCTCTTTATCACAAATTCATTAGATGGCAGAGTAAATTGTAAGAGTGAATGCGAAAGACAAACAGACAACTTCAGTATAGTGCATTTACTGTTGCGGAGATATGTTCTTTGAGAACACTAATAAACATCAATCAAAAAGTCCTTTCAGCAATTTACGCTTGAAAGACCCCGAACAGCACGCACAAAACGCACTACTGAATGTAAGTAGATACATAATGCTGTTTTTAAACCAGTAAGTACATTTCTGTCAGGCAAAGTCTTTGGATAACATTAGTCTATTTCACACCCAATAGTTTTGCAGCCGAGTCGGCATTCGAGTCGAGCATTTTATCAATGGCAGTTTCTTCAACACCAAGTAAGTTCTGTAGTAAGTCCGATGAATCCGATCCTAGTCCTCCGAGACTTCCGATGCCGCCCCGCAGGTTAAACAGCACGGCCTGAGTACCGTCGTTCAGGCGCCGGATCTTCGCTGCAGGCTGGTCCCGAGCTCCACCTTGCGATGGTTCAGTTTTAACAGCTGATGGTCCACGCACCGTATGAGTTGAGAACTCTGTAATTATACCAAAAAAAAATATATTGTTAAATTTCGTGTCTAAATGTATAAGAAATTATATGATACAGTGGTGGCGTTATTGTCCTTCAAAAAGAAAATAGACACCGAAAATCAAGATTGCCTAGATACGTATACTTATGCGATTCAGAATGAAAGTTATGAAAATAGCGCTTCATACAAACCTTCTGGAGTATTTTCCTCATCAGAAGCGGACATTGAAGCTGCACCTGCATCAGCACCAGCGTGTTTTCTCCTGTGACGCACCATGGAGTGTTTGAGGGTGAAGCGCTTCTGACAGATGTCGCATTCAAACGGCTTCTCGCCGGTGTGAGATCTCATGTGACGCCTCAGATCTTGCAGAGACCAAAACCTCTTCGGGCACAGGCTGCAGTACACCTTGCGCTGTGTGTAGTCCGATTCTGGTTTCATGTCATCTCCCATACTCACGCGGTATTTCATGAGATCTTCTCCAGTCACCTGGTAAACATAAACCATAAATGAACCATTCTGGACTTTTTCAGTTCGGATCAGGGAAACTGTTCATCTAAAGATATTAAATATTCTCCATAACACATTGTCATTATCATTCCTAGGCTATTACCACAAAAGTAAGTACCTTGTATTCGTCTACTAAGGTTTCCGCATTAGGTCCGAGATTCTGATTAACGATTGCATTCATGACTTGAACGAAGTGTTCAAGGCTGTCGATGTGATTTTTATCTTTCAGGACGTTCCAGTCGCCTGAATGTTGATCCCTCTTGTGTTGCAGACACTCAATTCGAGAATTGAATGACGCGTCACAGAGATAGCATTTGTACGGGAGATCAATGTTGTGTTCCTTGAGGTGGCGAAGGAGACTCTTCCGGGAATCAAACGTGTTTCCACAGACCCAGCACTCGGTTATCTTGTCCACATTGTAGTTGTCTCTCTCCGGGTTGATGCCTCTGTCGGGAGTGTCAGGTGGGGTGTACGGCGTACTGACGCGAGGCGGAGGGTTGTTTATCATGTGCTCCATAATGATGCGCTTCACCTGGGCGGCATCTCCATCGCCCTGGATGGAATGGGACGGTGGCATGGGCGAAGATGAGCGACTGTTGTTTTCTTCTTCCTAAAACAGAATTTGATAACATATTGGATAACCTCTAACTTTTTAAGAACACAAAAATTGTGACTGCTACCGTAATTTGAACGCAAGTTTAAATGTGGTTGTGTTTCTGAACAGCTTTTACTCACATCAATGACTAGCTCGTCGGAATCATTGAACATGCCGTTCTCTTGTTGTTCTTTGAGCGCCGCTTCTCCAGCAGCGATGATGTGATCTGGAGGCTCCGTCTCTGGGTGCTTCTCCTTGTAATGACGGACCAAATTGGCTAAAATAGAAAAAGAAATTCAGTAATGAGAAGTAACAGTTTGTACGTCCAACTATTCTTATCTGCGTGTGAATTTTATGCGTAGCACATGTCATTTTTCACTTCTTCAAAAACAATACAGACGAAAATATTTTCACAAATGGGAAAAAGAACAATGGAGATTTAAAAACATCTTACCAGATGTGGAAAATGAGGAGAATACACAGAGATGGCATTTGAAGGGTCTGTCCATCATTTGGCGAGTAGCGGGATCCAGAACATTGAGTCCGTGTTTTCGCACAAGATGACGCTCTCTGTTGGATTTAGTGGAGAACATCACGGGACATTGAGGGCACTTGAAGGGTTTCTGACCTGAAGTAAGATAATGAATAACTTTAGTGAAATAGTCTTTATAAATGTCTTTTGAATTTACAAACTAAGAATATAAATGAATTGTTCTGCTTAACTAGCGTTACTGATCTTTTACTGCTTCCGTTCACTGTATTTATTATGAAGCCAAAAACGAACAAACAGGCAAATCAACAGAAACACAAACAAAAAGGAATAGAGTCGAAAATGTCATTCCAACCTGTAGTCTCAAAATACGTTGTCACATTGCACTCAACTATTACAGAAAGACACCCGACATATAAAATATTTTCACCACACAAACATAAAACCTTAAGGTTATTTTACTAATCTTTAAAAAGGGAGGGTTCTGGACATAGCATACACCTTGCAAGCTGTTTCGTGGGATACCGTTTTGCATATATTACCGCTCTATTTATTTTGCACAACATGCAGTTCTTTTACAATACAATGTATTGCACGTTGCTTGGGGAATAACACGATTAAAATGACAGGAAACAAAACTTCCAAAATCAAATGGAACAGAAACCATTTACTTTTTACTTGACACAAATTGATACGAACCTCCTTTCGCTACATTTCTATAAAATCCATTGTGGGCACCAAGAATAATGTTACTGGTTAGTATTTGCATTTAGAAATTAACATTAGTAACCGTCACCTTATAATTACTGTTTAGTTTAAATTTATTCGAAGATTTGCCTCTACTTCAGCTTAACATAGATTAAGATTTAGAGTACAAATTAAGTGGTAATTCTCGTACCTGTGTGAGTGAGAATGTGTCTGTTGAGGGAACTGATCCAGGGGAATGCTCTGGGACAGTACGGGCACACCAGTCTGTGAGGCGAGTCCGCGTAGGAATTGCGTTTCTTCTGCTTGATTTCTGCATCGTGTCCGGACTGTAGTTCGGCTACATTAATGTTCTTGTTTTCCATGACACGAATAGTCGGCAGCATCTGGTTTGGCAGGTCCTGCATTTCGTGAAGACCAGCATTACTTGCTTGCCTCTCCAACAACTGAAATATACCAAAAATTCTTACTTTCATGCTTCTTCTTTGTAGATGTTACAACCCAAAAAATTGCATCAAGTATTTCAAAGAAGTGCTATTTATGTTTGATATCCACACTCCATGTCATAATTCAAAATGAATTATCAAAGCAATGCACTCAGAACAAGAAGCAAAAAGAATTCTTTATTATATTAGAAGCAGTAGGAGTAAGCATTAATGTGTTTGGTTCTTACATTTTGTCCTACCTTTGCAGCAAGAAGCTGCTTGGTTTTTGCGGACTGCTGCGACATGTAGTAGCCGCGGTCCTTCAGTTTTCCATGGAGTCCCTCGGTAGATTCATTATTGTTGTTGATTTCCTGCACGGACAATCCACCTCCAGACAGGTGCGTCTTATGCGCCATCTCCAATGCCTAAAAAATCGTGCGTTTGTTGGAATTTTCTTTTCTGCAGTTTTCTTTGGGCAATTGAAGATATTCTCCTTAAAACTTAATTTTCAAGTTACCTTTTGTTTTGCAGCATTTTCTATTGCGGTAGCAGTTGTCATATGAACACGCTTCTCGTTGTCTGTGAATTGTTCGGAAAATAACATCTTTGAGTAAGTAGAGAGGTTTAAATCTGAAACGGAAAATAGTTCTATGTAACATATGAAGTTCACACGTACTGCAAGCATGCATTAGTTCAAATTCAATTTAACCAAGGTCTAGCTGTTGAACAAATGCTACAATACATACCATATCCATTGGCAGGCTGATTTCCAGAGAAGCAGGAAGAAGTATTACAGGGTTTATCTGGAATGTTGTTATTGGTTTCCATGGCAACATCCTTCTCCAGAGACTGATCTTGGGTACCATAGTAATCATGGTCACCGGCTACGATAGCATCACATGATACAGTAGTCATCAAATCTGGATGGAAGTCCTACAGAAAATGAAAAATACTATGAATGGAGCTACATTAAATTTTGTAATTCAAGATATATCAGTTTTGACAAATCAGGAGTTGGCAGTTTGTAAAAAATACAACATTTCAATCAAACATTTTTACTTACAGTGCCATGGCGTGTCTTAAGGTGACGTTCCAAGTTGGTTTTAATGGTGAATCCAGCATTACATAAGTTGCAAACAAAAGGGCGTTCGTTTGTGTGTGAGCGAAGATGTACCTGCAACTGTACGGAAAATGAAACATTACTTTTTGACATTCATATTCAGGGAATAATTTCCGTTTTACGTTTTAAATATTTACGACAAATACGAAGAACATTGCACAACAAACAAACACTTTTAAGTAACTCAAGATTATGCAATTAATGACGCGTTGTGCAACCATTCAGTGCTGAGAATGTATTCTGTACAAATCATGCAATTGGGGACAAGAATCACCAGACATGCACCATGCTCTTTAACCGTTCTACTTTTATAACATTTAGTACAATAAGAAATTAATCTAAAGAACTAAAGAACTATTGGGACATATCTTGAAAACAGCACTTTAACAGCGAGCAAAAAAATATTTCAGTGTGTGCCAGTATAACATGCAATGTCAATGAAAAACATAAAGAGACAAGTGCTGTTCCCTCAAGTATGCCCCAGTAACTTAGATAAACTAAACCAAGGATAACCACGCATACCTTAAGACCATGCTTGAATAGCATTTTGCAAAAGGGGCACTGAAGCCTACCAACGAGAGGGTTGTAGAATTTTTGGTATTCTCTCTTGTATCGCAGCATGCCGTAATCAGGAGGAGTAGTGAGTAAGCGATCATCACCAGAAGCCATTGCTGCTAAGCGGGATGCATGCATCTTTATTAAGCTGTCGCGTTGATCTTCTGTTAGTGAGTCAGTGTTCGGAATTCCCATAAAGGAAGGCGGCGTGGTTGGAAGGAGCAGTGGAAGTCTTGCACTTCCTGTCAGGCCCAGACCAGCAGAGCGCGCCACTAAACCAGAGTTACTACCACCAGGGGAATGCTGTAGCAGACCAGCACCATACCCATGATGCACCAAACCACCAGAACTAGCAAGGAATTCCGACATGTAGTCGGTTGTAACATTACTTACATTAGCTGAGAGCTGCAGGGAGTAGGCTGAAGGTTGGAACGGGGCACCATGTCCACGAGTGCGCAGGGCACCTGGTGCAGGGGAGCTCTCACAGCTACTACTGCTGCGGCTGTGGGTGGATAGATCCATTGGCTCATCTCCACCAGACGTGCTACCAGGAGTCGGTGGGATTACGCCATTACTGTGAGCTGGGATGGGTGAACTGTGGGCGGATTTCATACTGAAGTCAAGAGGCTGATCAGTAGATCTACTTCCCCATTCTCTCCTTGCGCCAGCCATGGGAGACGAAGCCAAAAACGTTGCCCGTGGAGAGATGTGACTGGTGCACCTGCCTCTGGGTGATGACATGTGGGCCGGGGGAGGGATGGGGCTCAGGCGTTGATTCACGGAGGAGCTTCCGACGGGACTACTGCACGCACTGCGGCTGCCTTCTTCACTCTCGTGCGCTTCATCGCGACCTTCTTGCAGCAACATCTCGTTGACTTGAATGCAATCCTCCAGCTGACTCTGCGAGATCTCAACGTGCTGTTTCTGAATGTGTCGCACGCAGTTCGCTTTGGTTGAGAATCCGGTTGTGCACAATCGGCAGACGTAAGGCTTGCTTCTACATGACGAGTGGGAGCGCAGGTGATGCTTCAGGGCGCGGAAGAATTTAAAATCTTCGCCGCAGTATTTGCACACCGTATCCGGGGAAGCGAAAGCGTCGACATCAGCGGTGCCCTCGCTCGGAGAGTCGTTGTAACCGATTGAGTCATCAATGTCTTGTTTACCAGTTTTTCCGTGCTTCTTCCTGTTTTGAGTCAAATAAACACATAATCATGCAACAAAACAGAATAACGAAAAACTCATGCTTTTTAGCGAAAAATATACTCAAATTACCGGAAATTCATGAATTATGAAAAAGAGTGAGAGATTTACAAAAAAGCAACAAAGTAAATTTCAAAGCTCATGCTCAATGTGCCAACGAATGTAAGAACCCTTTCATAAAGACCAAAAATAGACATTTCATGCTTGTTAAACGATTAGGAAGAAAATTTTTTGTACACGACATAAATTTGTAAACCGCTGTCGGACGCCTCTGGCTGTGTCTTCTCACGTGTCAGGTAAATCCCGTTGTATATTATAAAAACTTCATGTGACACGAGATGAAAACGACAAGCACAACAACTTATCCTCACATACCTGACGTGTCTCTCACAGTTTGCTTTGGTGGTGAATGCGAAGTCGCAGATGAGGCACTGGAAGGGGCGCTCCCCGTTGTGAGTCCTCAGATGACGGATCAGCGTGGATTTATCAGCGCTTGAATATGAGCAAAGGTTGCACTTGTACGCTGCAAGTCCGAGATGACTTCGTACGTGACCTAAATTTGAAAGATTTTGTTGAAAATCTACAAAGACTGAGAAAAGTGGTTTCAAAATAAACAAAAGTTCACAACACTATATTCATTTTCATCAATTACCTTTGTAGTTTCTCAGATTATCGAATTTTTCTCCACAGAATTTACAGATGAAGGTTTCCTTGCCATCTGGGGACACGTTGTACAGGATGTCTGAGTTCTGCATTGAGCTTGTTGAGTATTTTTGGTGCGCAGGTCTGGGCAGAAGAGAGGCTCGTGATGGCATGTGCGGTGCGCCAGTGGACGTCATCTTCAAAATTTGATTGATGTCAGCAAAGTCGTCATCCATTGGTTCTTGCTTGATGTCAATAAAACCACGAGCCATGTGCGCAAACTCGGAGAAATTTATCTGGTTAAACCTGGCAAAGTAATCCCTGTTGACTCTTTGGTCGAACCTCGGAAAAGCGTTGTGAATCTTTGGACGTTCTTCTTTCTTGGCAAGTTGCAGGCCCATAGTACAAAGAAATTCTTCTTTTGAGATCTGTTCTTGTACTTCATCTATGTCTTTATCTTTGGTGGATGTGCAGAAGTAGCTCATCACCTTCTGTTCTGTGTGCTGAAGTTGGTGTGCACGCTGCTGGACGGGATTGTCAAACCAACATTGACATTCATCACAGTTAACAGTGCTTCCTGCAATGTGAGAGTTCCTGTGGACAGCCAGGGCGCTGGGGCACGGGAACGCCCTGTCACAATCTATGCAGGTGTAATTGAAGAAAATACTACTGGCTCGGCGAGGGTTTCTCTCGCAGAATGACCTGGCAATCAGAGCAAACTTGTCCGCAGTGAATTCAGTGAAGCAGAGCTCAGTAAATCCGACTGGAACTATAGCCTTGGCAACAGGAGACGTGGAAGCAGAGCTTGAAGTACTGGCGCGACCTTTCGATTCACTTTGACCTTTACTCTGTTTATCCTCTCCATCACTTTCCTCCGCGATAGTTAATTTCCTGCGTCGATTATTGTTCCCGTCAGGACTCGGACTGGCACCCTGACCTGGGATTGCTGGCACCAGGTTTGGAAACACTGGGGTGTTTGTTGGTGTTGACATCGCCAGAGCCTGCATACCCGCTATGGGACTAGACTGTTCATCTGCCGTTATCAAAAGGAACAAAAATAGATAAATTACATTTCATCATCTAAAAACCATATATCACTGCATACAATAATTGTTCCTAGTACATACAAACAAGATCTGTGGACTTTGAAGAACACTTATCAATATCTTGATCAATGAAGACCAAAATATCTAAAAGTAAAGGTGTCATTTTTTTCAGCAAGGAGGAATGTACCAAATTATACCTGATTTCTTTTCTACTTCTTCCCTTGCCTGTCGCTTGCTCGGGTAGACATCTGTCGGTTCCCTGGGGCTACGGATGATTTCCCCCGGTTCTCTCTCGTCTAGTTTTCGCTTCTGAGCGCGTGCTGGTGACTGGGGTCTGCTGTTGCTAGGAGACTTAGACGCACGCTTGGATATTCCCATTACACCATTGAGCTGAGTTGTACCAGAGGTGTCCACGGGATAACTGTTAAATAAAACGCAAAAAGTTTAAACTTTTTTGTCTGGATTAGGCTGCTGCTGTGTATAAAAATACAATTAGCTTCTTTAAGATAGATGGAAAGTATTTTCCCCATTTTAGGTCCTTTGTGCGTGTGCAGTTGACCAGAGAACTTCACAATGGGGAGTCAGGTACCGAACAAATTCACCCTAAAAGTTTTCCGCAGTGAAACTTTCAATGAAATGTGAAACGATTTTTAGGTTCACTTAATTTGATGTTTCAAGAATCTTATCGTGTTTTAATGACGTATAACTCCAGATAATTCCAGTTGACTAGCCATTGCTCTATTTTTCTTAAAGATATCATGGATTGTAGATTTATTTTCAATTCAGATTGACAGAGACAACAGGATTAGTAAAACCAATACTCATTTTGCATTCAGTTTCTTTTAAGTCGTACAAATTAGTTTCAGTTCTCGATCAAAATTGTGAAAATCAAAAGCAATAATAATATTGAATAAAACAAAATTTGGAAGAAAAAAGACAAAACAAAAAAGTTTGTGATGTTTATTTCAAATAGTTTAATTCTCAAAGTATTTTACATACAAAAAGTCTTGTAAACATTAAATTAATACTTGGAATGCATATGAGTATTCAGTTTATTAATCTCTGCTAAACTGCTAACCTGTTAAAATCTGAGACCTTCTAAGATAGACAGATGTTACAACAGGTCATACTTTTGTGCTATACAACATAAAAACTTACTGGCAAAAAGAACATTTTCTACCATAAACTTTCAATGAATTAATACGGTACAAATGCACAGTCTGAAGTTTTAAATCACAACATTTCGCCAATATGTAATCACAACTGTTTTCCCCAGCAATAACTGCCCATGAGCATGAATTTGAAAAATATCACAACCCTCTAATCTAGCTAGACTTTTTACTTAAAAATTATCCATACCAATAATTGGTAAACTAATACTTAATAATAGCTGCCAGAATAGTTTACGTTTAATTAGCATTGCTAAAAAGTTCCATGCATGGAATTGCATTGCCAGAGAATCTAGCTGCAGTATGCTTGAACGCAGATTTACCTGTGAAATGTCACAAAGTAGAACCCAATAAGTATACTTCATTCCATCTTGTGCCATTTCAAAGGTTGATAAATGTTATGATTAACAAAGTGAATTAGTAGAAAATTACAAATGCAAAGGTGCAAAAATCGTTTACTTAGTAATTCCGCCAACTATGTTTGAAAGTTTTCCCAAAACAATGGAATAATTGACATTATAGCTTTCAAGAAAGCATACCAAGAAAGTGGCAGAAGTACCGAGTCAAATGAATGTTACCAACATATGTGACAAAAACACATACACTAGCTACACTCCGCAAAAATCACAAGATCAAACTCTATTGGTTAGAGAATCAATCAAAGTCTTAAAATCAAAATCTTCACAGTGTGAAACGTTATTTTCGACTAGTCAGGATAAGAAATGCATGCTGGAGCGAACAGTATCAAGTGACGAGCTTTCGTATATCACAATAAAGCTGTGTTATAACAACAAAGCAGAGTGGAGACAGATGGAAGAGACAAAACGTTTGCATTTTCATATCGTTGTGAGAGCGGTAGAAAATTACATAGGTCTAATTTGGTTTGGTATAGTTTTACACATGTTGTCCATTGATATCAAACACAGATCTACTATTTCATCAAAAGACTTATGTTAATTTGTACTGTTGCGCAAAGAAATCCAGAAAAATAAACAGTATGAAAATGCAAGCGTTCAACTGTACTTATCTTACACAAGGGAAAAAACTAAACACACTTCTCTCACAAGGGTGGTGTATACCTGGTTGGTGGAATGTTCTGCTGCTGTGGCTGCCCGTTGTTAGGCAGATGCGATCCGTTGCTATGATTACGATTTTGCTTAGCAACATTGACACTATTCTGTGATCCGTTGTTGTTGGAGTTTTGTTGAGAAAGAGGTATTTCTCCTTCCTTCTCGTGAATCCGAGAGTGACGGTGCATGTTTCCATTGGTGGTGAAACTCATGTTGCAGAAGCGACACTTGAAGGGTCTTTCTCCTGAAAATAATAAACACATAATACTCATTGCGAACAGCATAAAAGCATCACATGTGTACAAATATTTTAGTACTTCAGTATGTTTTGAAAAAGACAATGTCTCGTAAAACGTAATTTGATTCCGTTTCTTCACCTACAAGCGATCAAAAACGAGAACAACATATAATAACAAAACCGAAAACTTTCCCTGAAAAATTTTGTAAGTACTTGAAACGGCGTTCTTTCAATTTTAGTGAGCTTATAACGCAGTTCTAAAAATGCAATGTTGCATCATAAATTATCAGTGAAGAATTAAAATGAAAGGGAATTGCAGCTACAACCACGCATGGACGAATAAAAAGTCCTTTATCATTTCCTTTGACACTGACATTCTATTTTACGATCTGAATCTTGCTCACTTAAACACAGTTCCCATTAATTATGTGCTAATCATTATCTTACCATTTGATTCCATAATTGTTAATCTCAGTTTCATATTGCCAAAAATAAAAAATAATCACAAGATAACAATTTTCCAGCGAGCTCTTTTAAAACGTTCCTCTTTTCATCAAATGATTCCGAGACTTCTTGGTTCAGTACCAATTGAACAACTTGTGACTGTACCTTCATAGAGGAAGCTGTTTTATTCGGGTAGGACCTGTTATGTACCAATGAGATAGCATTTCACAGCATCGCTTAAGCCCTATGATATCGTACCCACAATAGAAACAATTAATTCTATTGTTTCAACGCTGCATCATTAAAGACCAGCGTAAGTTTAGCGTGACATCCAATTTCAGGATCCACACCTGAGCAAATCCCTCGCATCCCCCTCATCAACAAACTACTATAACAATAGGTGTCAGGTTCAAAGTAACACATGCATCGATGTATGTTAAAGGCTAATTTAAACAGCAACCTTTTGTCGCAAGGCACTGATCCTGTAAGGATTACCACTATCTCGCGGTTAGGTAATCTATGGTCAACTGGCATGTTTGCTGGATAATCTTAAGCAAAGTGTCAGATTCCTTAGCAATTTATCACTTTGCTTAAAAACGTACAGCAAACATTACAAAGGTACAAGATGCTGAACATGCGTTAAGTAATAGTTAACTACACGGTGTATCTACGGTTTGGCTTTATATGCATTAGTAGTTTTCGCTTTTACTTAGTTCTTAAGCTCATTATATGTGGAATGTTCACGGTTGAAAGGGTTTTAGCGGTTTTGGCGAAGCTACAGTTCGTAGGTACGCGACAGGTATTTTTTGGAAAAGTTCACTGGACAAAAATCATGAAAATTCTTGACTTTTCTTTAGAATTAAATCCACTAATTCAACCAAGGGCCAGCTTTTCATTTAGTATTAATTAGGTCGGTGGGGCGTCATAAATACATCTATCACAAATCTTTCGGAAAAAACTGCATCGATAAATTTCACCAATCTGAAAATGAACTACCATTACATTAACTTAGAATGAAACGATACGCTCCGGAAATATAACACCATGCACTAAAATCTATGATGCAATTCATTCACTTCATTCCATTCCATGCAGTTTATACCTGGAAGACAGATAGAAATAGTAATATCAGGATCAGGATGGACGTGGGGAAGGTCGTCTTCTGGCTTGTCTATCACTGGCAGTTCTGTATCTGGGCGACAATAACCAACGTCATCCTTCAACCAGCCGTCGATTCTACTAGCTACCTCTAGTGGTGGCTTTCGAGTGACTTCCGGTTCTATTGCGGTTTTGACGCCATCTGGTGGTTGAGCCATTAACTTGACGCAATAGTCATGAAAGAATTCAACCATTTTTGGCACACACGAACAATAAGGTATGCCTACCTCTGGTTTACAAGAATAATCTAAAAGATCAAAACGCACACTTAACGTTAAAATCTAGTAACTTCATTGGTCGAAGTATATTTCACACACACGTGCATCATTTAGCGTATATGACAGGAGCTAGACAGTACAGCGCAACAACCATTCATACGTAGATGTTTCAGTAAATTCCCCGAATCTTACACAATAACATTCGGTTTTATCTCTAACAAGATTCAAATGGAAAATGATTTATTAACAATTCTTTCTAACAATAGACGGGTCTATTCTCTTACCTGAATGTACGAGCATGTGTCTGTCCAACGAGCTCTGCGAGCTGAGTACTTTTCCACAAATAGTACACGAGTTGATGTTCGTTGAACTGGCGGTGGTTGCGTTATGTGAGCGAATGTGTTTTGTCAAAGCCGACGCTGAGAATAGTTCCATTTTACAGACAGGGCAGATGTACTTCTCTCTCGTTTCGCCTGTTTCCACCGGAAGAATCTGTAAGTAATAAAATCCTCTATGTATTCCCATATTACTTCAGGCTCCCGGTTTTTTATGTGCAACAATAAATATCAATTCCACGGATTCTAGAATTTTCCTCTTTTCCTGATAGAGAGGCTGCCCTAAACCACAACAGATAGAAGGAAGTTTTATTCGATTTGCGGAAATCACAGGACAGTGAGTCTTTCCATTCATGAGCATCACTGAAGTATTCGCACAATTGATGAGTTTTAAACCATCACATGACTGCTGAGGTTTATAAGCCACTTAGGGGGAGATGAGTGATGTCATTTTTTTGCAACCATCACAAAGCACAATTGAACACTTGACTGCTTTTGCTTTCAATTTTGCTATTCACTGTATTTTTGTACTGTTAGTATAAAATTATAACTGTCTAATATGAGTCATGAACATTAATAAATTTGTTACTGGGGAATTTACAGGAGGGAGTATTGCGTACACGTCATGCTTCAGTGAGTCTATATTTATCTGCTCAGTGATAGCACTCGAGTTTAAAATAGTAATTCTTCCTGAGTTTAATTGAGTCTGCAAGTCCTCATGGCTGTAACTCACTTGTGATAGCATTTTCCGTCATCAACGTTTAAAGCGGTTAATCATTTACGACTGATAGTGTTACGCAAGTTGACTGGTTTTATTCACCTGATTTGTCACTTTTAATTTTAACACATGTTACTTTCGAAATCCAAACACGATACCAAATTGGACAAAAACAAAAAAAAAGACATACCCTATCGTGTTTCCTTCTGGATTTGGCAGATGCAACAGCGAGCGTTGAATGTTTTGGTGGCGCCCTCTCACCGAGGTTCGGGGTACCAGGAGGAGTGTTCAGCGTTAGCGACTCGTTGCTGCCGACAGGGGGCGTACTGTTGTTCATTATGTCTGGTTTGCTCATGATATACGTGTTTTGTGGTGGCAGCGATTGTTCCGGAATTAAGTTTCCGGGTTCGCTTGGATGCTGCATTGGCAGCAGTGCTGAACTGTCAGTGACTAGAGAACCATGTTGTTGTTGCTGTTGCGGAGGTTGAGGGTGATGCGGTTGCTGTTGTTGTTGCTGATTATGGTAGTTGTTGACTAGTTGTGTTGGTTCAGAAGGATGCATGCCACCTTCGGGACGAGCAGGGTACCCCATGTACCCTGTGTTCTGGACAGGTTCCATGTTGTCCAATCTTGTGTGGGGTTCGGGGTTGTTGCTTGGCGGAACGAAGCTGTCCATTCCCAACGGCTGAAGTTCGTACGGTTCTGATGCCATTTCCATATCCTACAATGACCATAAAAATTTATATTTCAAGTCTGGCGATAAATGTTCCGGTAAATCATTTCAGAGAAATCTTAGTATTATATTATCTTCACTGTGGCTACGTGATTCTGGGGTATTGATTGGTTAAGTTCGATCTAAGACAACATGGGTTAATTATTGGTTATTGGTTGCACGTACTCTGGTTTTGCATCGTTAAAATATAGCCCTGTCAAATATCAACCAAATTTCTCCAACTCCCAAAATAAGAGTTCAAGAATGACATATCTTTAACATGAAAGTCCTCCTGCAGGAAACTGCATGAGGCCTACCGCCCACAGCGTAACCTGTCCTGGGGGTAGGGGGTACCCCAGTCCTGGCTGGGGGGGCTACCCTGGGGTACCCCCTGGGAAGGGACATGGGACCAGACACTGGGGTGCCTCCCCTAGAAGGGACATAGGACCAGACTGGGTACCCCCCTAGAAAGGACATGGGACCAGAGACTGAAAGCATTAGCTTCCCAATTCCTTCGGAATGCGGGCGGTAATAATATGGTTAGTCTTCCCTTCTATCGAGTTTGCCTCTCATTTCATTGCCATATGTAGAGCTTAACTGTCATCCTTATTGGTACAGTATCCCAAACAGTTGAAAACTTTTCCACTGATTGATTAATCGTCTTTAACAAGTAAAGTTCGTTTTGCCGCGTCAGATTGATTTTCGCCCGCTGAGCTGACCACAATGGCCGGTAAATGAGCTGCATTATGAGCTGCTGTGATTGATTCTATTTAATCATGTGTTAAATCGTCCGCATCATGTGCGTGTCAAGCCGTAGCCTTTTCGTGGTGTCATAATAAATAGATTATTATCGCTTGGGTCCATCTGTCTGTATTGGTTGTGTAGGTGCGTGCGTGCGTGCGTGTGAACGCTGTTGAAGTTTAGTAAAGTTTTGTTGTCTGGAATTCAAACTGGATTGAATAGGCTTTAAAACGTGACAGATACAAACTACGAATCATCATGACCCATCCTGTTTGTCTGTGTTTGCACCCACATTCTCTTGCTTTCATCTGATATGCTCGCCAAACTCAGACAACATACAAATCAAACTCGTACGATATGAAACTTTCAAAAAGTAGCAACTCATTTAATTAAGGTGGCACTATCGATGAGGCAAACATTTAACTTTCTGCATCTCACACCTTCTGACTCCTACTTATTATTTACTCTGGATATTGAATCCGGAGGGTAAACAACATCCATCTTCTGGACCTCGATGACACCGATCAATCATGCGTTTAATATTTGCATCACTAGATTGGTGGCCACTCAATTAAGCACGTATTGTGTGTGTATGGTGATGGAGTTATCCGTGCGGTAAATGTCCACCATAAAATTAAACATAAGTTATCACGCAGAATGACCGTCATGGATATGAAGCAATCGATACCAAGTGACAAAACTTTGGAAAACACTGAGTAAGGTTTTTAAGAAGTTCTTCAACTTTTGAAAATTGACGAAACTACTTTCTGAAAGTCATAAAAGGTGTGGCAATATATAATCTATCATTAAATTATAATGTTTATGTTAAATTAGGCCACAAATCAAAGTTGCGGTGGTATAAAATTTTCCATTTTGGAATGCAAAAGTTTGGGAGTTGAAACTGACTTCTGAAATTAACAATGACCTAAATTTTGCCTAGCCTATTTCCATTTCATCAACCATCAGTAGTAACCAGGGCAACAGCGATGCTAACGGTAGTAATACACATCTACATCTTAACTACATCTAATCCATCACAACGGGAACGGTTTATTACAAGCCAATCAATTAGTTCAATACAGAAAATCAATAGCCACAAATACAAACGAGTCTTTGATGAGAATCAATAGAAGGATTATGAGCTTCATTTGCATCTCAGATGCGGACCACCTGAAGTTGCAGAAGTTCTATTTTCCTGCCGTTTTCAATCAAGACCAGTAGTTTAATTTCCTTGTGTGGGGCAGTGAGAATTCTGTTGACCAAGTCACTCACCTACATTTCATGGTATTTGTCTTGAGGAAGCTCAGACCCCGAATGACTTTTGCAAATTTAAAATTAGTTTTCTATTCGTTTTATTTCAAAAGAACTCATTTCAAACTACGTTTATTAAGCCCTTGCCAATTAACCATGGAATATGTCTGCGACAAGTTACTGAACATAGAAAGCAATCCGTTTGCTTCCTCTACTAAAATTTTGAATGACGAATGATGAAAAGTGAATTTTCTATTCTCGGACCATGATCAAATTTCTAACAAGAGCAGGCAAGAGGAGGGAAGTAATGAGATTTCTCACCTTTTCCACGTTATCGTTGTGAACAGGTGTGACGACGTTGTCCGCCATTAAGACGTAATCGCTACCTTTGCCTCCGCCATCATCTTCCATCACTGTGAAAAATACATAGAAAATACCAAGATCAATTCAAATTCATCCAAGAGAGTTTCTATTTGGTTTCTTCCATGAAATGTCCTGCCTCAGCTGATATTTTGCCATTTGCACATCTCATGTAAGCCTTTTGAAAACTGAACGTTTTCCGGAATTTTCTTCGAAACTTTCAAAATTATGGTTGTTGAGTTTATTATTAAGGCGTGCAAAGCTGACATTCAATGCCCATATAAATCATGCATGTAGGTGCCGATTTGGCAAACTGAAGAGGAAATCGAACGTGTTTGCTGAGGCAGCTTTTTTTGAATGAGCAGACTACTTAAGATTTTAAAAGTAAATGTCAATTGAAACCAACAACAGCCAGTTGAACAAATGTAGGCGGGTAATAAATTGAGTATTGTTGCATAAATGGCCGTTTAACATCATCATCATACGGATGCGCTCACATTGTATCACTGATAAGAACGAACGTCCACGTCAACTGACAGAAAGACCGGTGAGAGTACTGTAGTATCGCATCCCACTTCGTAATGTAGCTACATTCATTGTTTGGGAACGTGAATTGAACGAAAAAAAAAGTAAAAAGCTTATCGAGTAGGTTTACGCTTCATTCACACTGACCGACTCTCACACGCGAGACAAATTGATTCTGAATGGCTTGAATGGACTGTGTCTCACTCTCAGTATCGGAGTCAGTGTCGGTCAGTGTGAATTAGCCATTAGATTGCGAACACGCGCATGTACTTGGTGGTCAACATGCACGTGAAACTGTCTTGTGATTAATTTCATTTTTAAATTTTGAAAGTAACAAAGACGTTCGTTACAAATAAAAGAGTCACAAGATATTAAAATGCTTACAGGTGCACAGGAATTACCATGTACGTGTTCAAAAGATCATTTTTGGGCAGCAGTTGAACGGCAAATCAATAGTTCAGTATCTACATCAGAGCATGTTCAATTTTTGCAGCTGAGATGAGGGTCACTTTATCTGTGCATTATCTTCATCACTTTTTATCTCTTCTACAGTCGATGTCACCTGGCTAGTTCTTGGTGTTTTCGTACAACAGCGTACCTCTGTTTGTACCATGAATAATACATTTCGTGGTGCCACCCTGCGTACGTGATCTACGGAAAACGTAGTTCCCCATTTGTATTTTTACTTTAAATGAAGCGTACCAAGGCCACGAAATTTTCCAAAAAAGATCGACATTTTGAATGAAAATCGATTGTCAGCGCTATCTCCGTTCCATGGGAGGCTGACTGTACCTTGTACGTGAATTCATCTCTTCATCAAGATAAATTCGTACCTGTTCTGAAAAATAGCTTATTTAAAAAGGTACAGGTCTAAATTTTAAAACATTCTGTGCAGAATTCCGGCACAGGATATTTTTAAATCACGATTTCTCAAAATCAATGAAATTATTTATCTGAATCAAAAATGATTGATTGATCCTATTCAGATTTTTTCATCTTCAGTGACAACTTGAAATGTAGAGACTGTCTACCAACATTTTGCGTTGCTAACGTAGATCTGTCATACGCTCAAGTGGAATACCCTTAACTAACTTTGCAATGCTTATGAAACTACTGACGCTGACATTCATATCTCAGGAATGTAAAGATGATGATTAAGATCAACGCCCCTGTGTTCTGCTTTTTTCCCTGAACTCTTGACATTTGCATCAGCTCCTTTTTTAACTTCCGATCCGAAATAATCAGCAGATAATTGAACTGATCGTGATCGTGTGTAAAAAACACCTGGTCATTCTCAAGTAAAAATAAACATTCTTAAAATTAGATTGATCAATACTAAAAGTTACTAACAAAACATACCACGAGTTTTCTGTCGCATTTTGTTGGTGGTGGTGACACTGAAAATATCCTTTAATAGTTCAAACTTGTTAACACGACTTCCAAATACATCCGAATAATAATTACTAACTGTAAATGGATCATGTGCTATCAGCTCCTTCCATCTCAAATACTTCAACTCAAATGACACTGTCTCGCCGTATCCTAGATATTTTATAAGATGCTGACAGCATCTAGTGCATTGTATTTTCCTGGCACCCGGAATTTTAATTAATCACATTGCCAACGCAATGAAGTAGGTGGTTGTTCAGACTTGTCGCATGCTTTACCCATTGTCGTTTGTTTCTTAAGAGCTTCACCGCAGCAGTAAAATAAAACCTTTAATCCTTAAACTGATTGAACTGATGTATTTATCCTAACAACAGTGGTGCTAGCGATACAATAAGTTACGGGCCACTTTTGTTGCTGAGTCTCTTTGGTAGCAACACAGGTTTAAACCTGCACAGCATCTTCTCACAAGTACAAGAATTCTATGTTAGGAATGGAATTTCAGAATGAACGTTAGCTAGTGAAAATATTTGTAAGGATTCTCGAGCACCGGGGACATTGCGTCAACTTTACAACTTATTCTATTTTTTATTCCATCTCAGCCCTTTTTTTCTAAAAATGATGTAAAGCCCCTCACTACAAGCTTTTGCCTGATTACATTATTTAACTTGGATCTTGATATGCGCACCTTTCGACATGAAAAAGTGGTACACTATTTTTTATCTAATTGTGCTAATGTTGGGCAACAGCGTCAGGTCACTATTATTTTTATTACGTCTGGTATGTTTCAGCTGACTTGACCTATCACGCAACAACTCTTCATCGCAACGTTTGGACACGACGAAGAACCAATCATATATCTATCATTTTAATAAGCTGACCTGAGCGATATTCTTAAGATTCAACTTTCCCAAAACTTTATCTAGTCGGTAAGTTTAATTGACGCACCTTTCGAAGGATTTTCTAGCGCCTCAAGGTTTCAAACTTTTTGAAGCAACCACGCATAATTCTTGAAATAATTAGCAGTGTTACCACCGCAACAATTACAAAGTAAGTACACACCCAACATGGCGCAAAGCGCTGTTTGCACAACAAGCCACGTCACTTGACTAGGAACAATAATTTTACAAACTGAAATTTAAGTTTGCTTTGAAATTTAAGACAAAAAGGTCCACAGCAATATTTACCTTCAGTAATAATACTCAATAAATTAAAAATTATTCAATATAAAACGATAAACCTTCAGATAACGTTGAGAAATTGTGGCGTACAACGCTACTCATTCGCGACCTTGTCCGCCGGTGGGGATTTTTCTTTTGGATGTGCCATGCTCTCATGGAATATGTTTGGACAAACTTGCTTTGCATCGTAAGGTAATGTAAACATTTACTTTATTCAAACTTCCTACTGGGAAAAGAAACACAATTTCTTCAGGCACAATGACGCAAAAAGCAAAACCCAGAAGTTAAGCTTAAGTTACGAGTTGATCCAGTGAATATTCGATGAATCCCTCTTTTGCGAGAGAATTTGAAAATGTCAAGACTCCAAAAGGTGTGTGAAGGATTACGAACGAAGATTTAATGTGGATAACAATTTACCTTTGGATTTCTTCTTTCCTCGCACGTAAGATCGCATTTTTCCCATTTTTACTTGAACCTCAAACGAAAACTAGCAGCTGTTTTGATTTTTCCTTGTTTAAAAGTCTTGTTGAGCACGAAGCAAGCACCTCTACAGAACTTGTAGTCTGGACTCTTTACTTTATTTCCTTCTTACTCTCCCCGGTGTTCCGCACATAAAACTCGAGTGATGCGCAAAAAACTGATTCCTTTATTGGTCACACCTCCCTTTCTATCAATCACACGCCTGACTGAACCCTGGGAAGCTGCTCGGATGCAGCTGGGTTGACACTGTCTCTCTCTCTCTCTCTACCAATGGCAACATCGAGAGCCGGCTAAAGGTGTGAACCACACGCTTTACCTGCATCACTGACCCTTGGTGCTGGACCAGTGACTGTAAAGTTGTTGCGGATCCAGGGCGTACTTGTGTGACGCTGACAATACTCACAATTGTTAATAACTCATCTAAAGAAGTCTAATTTTCTGTTGGAATTAGGATTGTTCGTTCTTATTTACTTTTTAGTTGAACAAACATTTTCATTTAACATGGGAATTGGATATGTTGCGGAAAAAAGTGCAAGCTTTTTTGTTTTACCTGTTAAAAAGATTTTCACTCAGTGTAATCTACATTTAATTTAACTTATTCTACATTTAACACTTTTTACGTTGCATTCATATGGAAAAAGCTATGTTTCTTCTGAATCCACATTTCTGTTGCAAAACTGGTATGGATTATGGAATTAAAACGTACACGTTTTCCATGTTTGTTCGTCATCCAGCATCCTGGATACATTGAACTATCCGCCGCGTGTACTTTTAATCCAAACATCAATACTCATCTCAATCTGATGTCCACTAATCCTGTCGTCAATACCTGTCCATAATAAAGTCGCTATTCAAATAAAAGAGGCAAGAGATGCGTGTCAATTTGAAAATTCGGACTGTCCTTTTTTCGTACAATATTGGAAGAATCATTCGATCGTTACTTTGTCAAAAACAAAAACAAAATAATTTTTTTCAATGCCAAATCACCTTTGAAGTAAATCGTAATTAGGTTCCCAAAGTGTAATTTCCGACAAAACAACATGAAGTGGTAGCGCTGCGAGGTCATCAAAATTTATTCTTCCCGTTCTGAGTTTCTTTGGCAGACTCGTTTAAAAACCGTCTCAGATGCTACTCGCTGATCTTTACTAGAGTTGGTTTGACGGGGAAGGCAGAAGAAAAAGATTCCTAAGTACAAAAACTTAAAATGCTTGTTAACGTCGGAAATATCGTTCTCTGTTAACATATGCATTATTGTTTTTCCACTTTATAAAGTTCAACCACACCTAATCCTATCGCCAATATCTTCATCAATTATACATACATGGTACAGCATCAAAGATTAACTCTGCTCTTAATACTCTGATGTATAACAAAGAGTGACCATCAGCTAATAGCGGCGTTAATCCACGAGTAACAATGTGCTATCACTGAACAATATCGGAGGTAATAACAGAGATGGGCCATTGATCCGGTCCTGTTATATTTCCCTTATCAATGGTCGGACGATGGTTTTTAAGATGCGGCTATTGTCACGGACACGGACCATCATTTAGTCAAATAGCGTAATTATTGGTTGATCCATAACGACAAACAAGACACAAACTACAAGGAGCGCCTATGAATTTTATAGAATACGCCATCAAATGTGTTTTATATTAATTCGCGCAATTCGCGCTTGTAGTCAACTGTTTGGGTTTGAGGTCTCATCCACAGGGCTAAAACGTCTTTCAGTTTGTAATTCTTTTGTTTTTGAGGGGGGTGGGTGGATTATTTTAAGGAAACGCAAAGGTAGGGCATTTCTTCGACGCTAAAAATTGTTTGGCTGCGCAAATGTTGTGGGCGACACTGAAACATTTCGTTTGATATTCGTACATAATAAACTTGTTGCTAGCGCCATCAAACAATACACTAATGTCCGAATCATTGTGATTCCCTAAACACAAAAGCGGCTAAATGAAATAAACAACCTGAATTTTACAAAGCTACTTTCTCCCAAAAGTATTGAAACCATATACAACCTCAAACACTGCTGATCATCGCCCAATCATGGGTTTTGTTGTTGATAATAACATTAAGCACTACAAGGCTATTTTATTGGAAATAATTAACACGGTCGTGTTGTGTACATCAATGAGCCATCACTGGACCAAAGAGTCTGCTAGTGTTACCATAGCGAGCAAAGCTTTTGATCCAACTAATGCTATGCAAATTCAATACATCTAAACATCTAGTCCAACAGCCCATACACCTGAATATAAATTGGCGATTTACACTTTTCACGCTTTTAAGTGCCCGATTAAAAATCTTCTAATGCAAAAGCTCCAATCTATTCCACGTATTTGTAATTTGAAAGCAACTTCTTTCGTTGGTCTTCAGTAGTCAGATGATGAGATAACCACTTATGATATCAAAGGTAAAATATTTGGCCTGACTGCTTCACCAGTCACCATGAATGGACCAAAGAGACTGACCATTTCTTGGTTCAGATTTCCTTTTGAGACTAATAAATAGCGTTTCCAAATAAAACCACTTGAAGACGCATCTTCTAACGTTTTACATGTCCATACTTCAACAGTTTCCAAGACAACAAAAGAGGTGCTGCACAAAGACCGTGAATTAATCGGTTCACGTCCTAAACCACATAAAAGATTCAGTGGAACTTCAACCCACATATGGAATATTTTACTAAAAAGAGCCAGTGCCCTTTTTTTTTTTACAAAAACCACTGTTCTGATTTTGTCTCTTTCCAAGGCCGTTTTCGCAGGAAGTGTGACCAAATTCGGATAGTTCATTCTGAGCAGGGAAACCAATCACCCGTTATTTCTTTCGCAGATGTCATCAATTCATCCGCATTGAATATGGGGAACATAATGATTTAATCTTTTCAAAGATTTATGCTATGTGTTAAAGAAGTCTGATTTCATCCCAGAATTCTTTCTTTAACAGGAGACCACATTAACTGCCATAATCTCAGAAAGAGTCTTGTGACACCGTTGTTTTTTATCTCTGTAAAATTTTAAAAGACAGAAAGGTAAATTCTCCTGATCCTGTTCAAACAAAGTAAAGATCGTTGCTGACTAAATTGTCTCCTTTCACTGATTGTTTCCATCATAAGGAGACAAGAAGAAAGCAATTCTGTGATTTATCTTATGATCTCTGAATACAAAAACTGTTTTATATTTTCCCGTCATCTTACTTTTTCACGACTCAACACACAGATAACAAAGAGGGGATTTTAACTCTGCCATATTTGGGTTTGTGCACGCAGGTCAGTTGGTGACTTGTCTCTGTCCATGCAGGTCTATTCCTCACAAGGAAATCGATCGCTTCCTCGGAAAGGTGCACGGTACCACATACTGTAATTACTTCGTTACCAATTAAGGGTTGTTTCATCGTGAATCCCTTGCACCACCATTTTGCCCCCTCCTCCACAAAAAAAAATCCTTGCCACTCGCCACCCCAAGTTACAGCCCTCTGGCTTCAAATTTTTTCGTCACTAAAAATTTCAAAGGAAAGGTTTTAATTGCAGAACAATTTTTCTGGGCGTTTCTAAGAGCTATGCACTCGTTCGATCACGTGTAACGTTAAGTTGTATCATACAGGTAGAAAATACTTCAGCCATTTGACTGACTGCCAATGAAGATGCCTTTGGTGGTGTCAGCGTTTCTATGGAGCACCAAACATGATATACAACTCAATGTCTGAAGAGGTTGCTTTGTTAACAACTATTTAATATTTACCTTGGAATTGCTCTTTTCATTAAATTACCTAAATTGATCAGTGATAAATCTTTTCGATATTCTTTTGAAATACATGTTGCAACTAAACTGATCACATTACCATTAGAACTATCAGTGTTCCTGCCAACTGACGCAAGAATTCTTGTGACTTGGGATAAATCTGGCAAAGAAAGCAAATATAATAAAATCTTCGAAGGAAGTTTTAATAGAAAAGAATGCAGATGTACCCAAAGAATTCTAGCAACCGACCTGATACGATCACCAGCGGCACAAACGTATCTGAAAGTGCAAACTTATATGTTGTCTGTGAAGCTGCCAGAGAAAGAGAAAGCACACAATTGTCCTTCTTCAAGTAACAAAGTCAAAGCATTATCAGTTATCCTGAATGCATGAGAATTTAATCAATGTACTCTTGTGGTTTATGAAATCCGTCTCCCAAATTATTGTTTAACTTTCGAACACTTCCGAGTATTTCTTGGGAGTCTTAGACATTTAAAAGTACGAATTAAACTCAAAAGTCCCCGAATGACCCCTGTGGTATATTTCCTCGCACGAACATACACGGTTATGTCCATAAACGTGCAAAGACCGCCTACGTATCCTGATGCGACACCCAAACGCATCACCGTTACCGTTAAACACGGAAAGCGCTTTCTCATACCTATAAACAAGCGCAATAAAGAAACGACAGAAAGGTGAACAAGTTAAATAGGTTTTACGTCACAGACCTACTTCTGAACTTTTTTTGTGATATTTTTATTTTATGTTTCCTTGTTTGTTATCTCATTATTTCTTGTACAATAAAAAATGATGGGTATAAATTCTGGTAGCTAGGATTCGGAGAAATTTTAACTTTTCCAAAAAAAATTAAAAATTAAAAAAAACGTGACAAGAACCAGCAATAATGTGAAGCATGATAAGAGCTTAACGTAATTCAACGTATGTGACAGTAAAAAACAACCGGTTTCATTTCCTGCAACGTATCAATGGTGTAATCAACCTTATCTGTTGGAAGCGGAATGTATCGCACGGATCACTATTTCCTCAATCATTATCTTTACAAAATTACAAATATGATATAAATTCTGATGAAAGTTCCTTTTTGGGTGGTACTACGTGTGTTTGCTCTCGAAGCTTTCGGAGATTCAATCGTTTGAACACTTATCCACTTGCAAAGTTGCCTTGTTTTTATTTCTGATGTAATCTATTTAGGGACTCTTGACTAAATTCATGCACGAGTGGAACACGTATTTGCTTAAACTAGCTGATGATGCGTCTTGAGTCTGGAAATTCCCCTGTATACCCTTTCTGAACTATTTTTTATCAATTTGTTTCACATCTTAGCATCCAACTGTCAAATCAGCAAAAAAATCGAAGTACGAGCGAGGGAAGATAATGTTTTCACTGTTTGTCGGTTTCCAGGGCCTGGACGGGGAGGGGTTGGTACCCTGTCCAAGTCCTGGCCCCACCCCACTCCCCCCAGCCAGGACCAGGACAGGGTACCCCCCCCCCGCCCCCAACAGGACACGCCATGGACAGGATACAGTGCGGGCGGTATGCCTCTTGCGTTTTCACGCAGGACTTCCTTATTTCAAATGGAACTGGTTCTTCAAAGCAGTGGCGGATCCAGGATTTCCCAGAGGAGCGGGCGCCAACCGCAAAGGTGGGAGCGCCAACCTATTATTTTGCCTAATTTTCTCCAAAAACTGAATAAAAATGGACCCAAAGATTCCTGGCGTCTCCCTCCCCCTCGGATCTGCCAATGTAATGAATCTGAAATTGGGCAAATCCTGCTACAACACCGTGCAGAGATGCCTCATCATTCCATCCTCGTACAGAAATAAACTCCGGAAGTTACCCAAGGCACGTTTGCCCCCGGTACAGGGTATTAATTTGGTGTGCGGTACCCTTATGGTACTGTCTCACAATGTGTACCTTAAGCGGGTACAGAAGAAACCGCAGTTAGACCGTGGAGACAGAGAGTGGCTTATGCCATCACTCTGGTATGCATCACCACAACTTCCATTCTGGGAATCTGAACAATTATGGTGTTCCTTCTTCAAAACAGGCAAACATGCATGCGTGTCAGAACTTCTCAAAATGATGACTTACAAAGGAAACTGCTACAAACATGCCATCATATTTGCACCAGAAACAGATGTGGTTGGTTGGGGGAAACTTTAAGGAATTTTTTTCCACTTGAATGGCAGTCACCTACCTATCTAGTTAAGCAATGATGGCTAATGGATGCACACCATTGAGGTCAGTTAGGTCACTGCGTATATGCAATGAAATACTTATAAATTACGATTTATATTATGTAATAGTGAGATACTGATAACTACTTATTCGGTCATGTTAAAGCAAAATTTCTTTCCTTATGGATGAACAAAACTTCACTAATGTATCAAAACTACCAGTTTGTTTTTAAGCATAACAAAATCACAAATTTGCTCAAAGATATCAAAAATGACAAATTAAAAGTCCGTAGTAACAAGCATTGCAGTCATCGCAGCAGGCGGGGTTTCTCCTGTGGTGATTACGCTATCAATTGCTAAAAGCATAATGCATTACATGTATACAAAGGAGGCCGGCAACAGCAGTGGTTCTTGTTTGTGGTTTCGGGTACCAGTTAGCAGGTTCCGGGTACAAGTTTTTCGTAATGCTCCACTTTTTTCGTAATGCGCCCACCCCCACCCGAAAATGTTGTGTAATGCGCCCGACACATTACACAACATTTTGACGCATTACAAAATTTTGTGGCGCATTACAAAAAACTGGTACCCGGAACCTGCCAACTGGTACCCGAAACCACAAACAAGAACCATTGCTTTGCACAGTCATTTCATGCTGACTTGGAACCAATTTCATACGAACAAATCATATGGGAGGAGAACATCATCAGGTTTCCATTACATTGTTTTGATTTCACTTACATTTCCCCATTCTATACATCTATGTCAGTTCTTAACATGCGATTACATAATGACATTTTAAAGTCACATAATTTTCTCGACAAGTTCCAATTTTTCTTCAGAGCCAATTTTCACATTCAAATTCATTGTATAATACATAACAACAGGCAACATTCATTATTTGTTAAATCTTTCTGAGAAGTTAAGTTCAGTTGGATTACACAACTTTTGTGCAATGTGGAAACCAATGTTGAAACCAAGCAAAATTAATTCAAGACTCTTTTACTCTGAGGACCAATTTCAGTCACAATTTAATATTCATCTCCTTCGAAATATTTTGAAATGTGGTGTCTGAAAGAGTTGTGGACCACTGTTGAATTTACCAGAATCCGGGGTTCTCTCATCATAAGGTAGTAATTTCCGCTCTTTTCTACTGAAATTATTCTTGCGCTTGTTGAATCTTAGCATTATCAACCTTTCTTCTAAAACATTGTGACGAACTTTTTTGCCTTCTGTGGGTTACAATGAGGCCTTGAACTTTTGATATACCTCAGGAAACTCGTTGCCGAACCCGCTTTTAACATTCCAAACGTTGATCTGCACTGAACAGCAAGTACCATCACTCTTCGTTCACAGATAAACAAAAGAACTGTGTTCCACCTTACTTCAACCATTCAAAGTAGCTTTGGCTATTGTAACATAGCACATGCGAGTTATGGCTGAGGAAGTGAAATTGGGGGTTAATTTGCAATTTAATGTATATACTATAGGGTTTTATTACTTGTGGTGGTTAGGAAACGTTGGGTTGTCGTGTGAGGTATTGGAATCCTTTCTGACCTCTTTATGTGTTTGTGATGTTTTGAAAGAGAAAACATGATTTTTCACATACTTTTTTCGACGCGACAGTTTACAATCTCACATCATATAATCTTATTCCATAGAGTATCCGAAAGTGAAAAGTTTCCACTATGTTATGTTTTGAGAAAGAACTTCATCAGCTGGAATTCGACGAAGATATACTTAGAGGTTTATCTGCTATGGCTGATTAATTCAACTGAAAAAAATGTCTTGTAGCAGGAGAAATCTTGAAGCATCACAACAGAGTCCGTCAATAAGTTCAACGAATACTTCATAATCCAGTTTTACTTCGTCTCTACATTTATTTCAAGACGAGTTAATATCCAATATTCCATCCTAGTAGCGTAGGTGGATGCACATCGAGTGAAATACATTGATATGCAATATTTGTCAATTTTAGTAGACCTTAATTGTGTTCTCTGTATCTTGAATATTGCCAACCACTTTTCAAAGTGTGTCGTTCCACAGATTTAGCGTCAAGAGGAGCAAACTCAGAAACCTTCTTCCTTACCCCAACAAAATAATTGGTATGTTTAGCGCTCCAAATTAATGCAGAAGCAACCTTTTAAGTGCCTTCCACCTGTGCAAAAGAAGACTGCAAAGGACATTGCTTCATTACTTTTTCCAGCAAATATGATCACCTAAAGCTACAGACCAAAATGAAATAAAAGACTTACGGTCACAGAACTTTTCATGACATTTATTAAGGATGGAAACCTCTTGATTGTAATGAAGTTATGTTTTGATTCGTGGCATAAGAAACCTTGTTTCAAAAGCAATCGTAGTTGATCACATTTACTTTTGGTCTTTCCAATCCGTGCTTTTTCATAAAATACATGTGGCATTTTTGTTGAACATCTGGTCACGATAAAAAAAATCGGTTCAAAGCGCCGAGGATACGGCTTGGTTCGCCACTGGTTTCGTTTCGTAGTGAAAATGTTGATTCAAAAATACTTTTTAAAACAATGCTATCGCAAATTGTGGATGAAATATTTCAAACTTCATTGGAACACCTTCCATTAAATAGTGTTTCGATTATTTCAATTTACCCATCCCTTCATAAATATTCGTACAGACATTCTGTTTTTGAATAGTTGATTGAATATCAGAATATCATCTGAACACAAGTGGAATTCATAAGCACAGCATTCTCTGGTGGAATTTAATTCCCTTCATGAAACTCGAGGAAGCGTACTCCATTAAGGAGCTCATTAAAATAGTATTCAGGCAGGTAATAATATTTGTCTTTTTGTAATCTAATTTTATCACCTATGCAAGAGGAGCAAAAGGATAGATTCTACAAAATATTATCTTTTATATTAATATTTAATTTTCGTAACCTGTTGTATTGATGGTGGGTGACGCAGACCCTGGTTTCAAATATCTTATTGCAGACATGTCTGATAGGCAGTGGAAGTTTGGCACAATATCATTTCACAATTAATCAACTCTTGTGATTCAATGTGAGCTATCTGTTAACCTAGTTCATTAGCCACGCCAGCGATGTTCCCTTCAGTCTCTTGTAATTCGGTTGGATTTTGAGGAAAACCAAGAGCTGGACTACTATTCTTGTTCAGTAAAAATTCATGGAGCCTCAAAACTCACATTTAAAGGGATGGCACGCATCCACACCCAAGTAGTTCACACAATTTCTTGAAACTAAATTTGGTGTGATTCAATCAAATCTTCCATAAATCAACTCGACAGAAAAGTTCCAAGAGCAGCTTTCTGAGCCTGCAATACGATTTTATCCTCATAATACTAAGTAGTCAAAAGTAGTGACCGAGAGCTAAATCAAATTTGGTAATCTGTCGATTTAAGAACTTCGAAAGTAAGGCAATGGAAGGATTTTGCCATGAAGGAAATGAAATGTCTGGGATCTTTCAACCACACCTTGCACGATGTGCTTTATCTACTTTGAAAAGATAAGACCGTGGTCTACTGCAGATCGCTGTACAAAATATGAAAGTGCTGCAATTGTTAAAATACATGTTGTTCAAATTATATGTTCGCTTTGTAAGGAAAGAGGCTTGATTCCACAGTGCTAAACAGTATATTCAAAGCAAACCTGTCACGCACAACAACTTTAGAAATGATAAAGTTCTAGATAATCACATCCATTCTGTTCACCTCACGTTTCAATTACAGTTGGAAGATCCCAGTCAAATATTTACTTCATCAATATGGATCTGCTGGCCCTTTGGAAATTGCATCTAGCAGAAGTAAAGGTACATCAGAGTCAGTCTGATGCCAACACAAGGATATCAATTGTGGCAATTCCAGAGCTATGGTCCATGGGTATGTTTGCGTATGTCGTAAGTAAATGTTAACACTGAGGGTAGATTAAGCTGCACACAAACGACCGCCTTTCAGAAATATATTCAATGGAAATGATAAACATTCCCTTCCAAATAACAATAACGGATTCATTTCTTCTCGACATGATTTCGGCGACTTATATTTCGGCTTCAATAAACCAGTTGCATTTCCATAATTGTACGATCAGTTTCTGTCATTTTTATTTGTTAACTTCACAGACTTTATTGTCTTCATTCATTCTGGTCGCGTACTAACTTGTCCAACTTGTCAAGTCGAACCCGTGTTGCACAACACGAGGGAATACTGAATAGAATGAAAGGCGATCGATATGATGATCTAAAGTGACTTGAGTAACATCACAATACCCAACAAATGATCGCTAAAACATCGCAGGTTCGCACATTTAATTTCTCTGTTGTTTATGATCATGATATCCAGCTCAATAGATATCCAGTCTCAATCAAAATAAGTTGCCAGAAACAATTATGTTTAACTATGTAATTTAATTATTTTATTCGAATGCAAAAAAACTTTGAGATAGAAGTCTGATGTGATATTTTCATTTACATTCCCCTTGTACATCTAATTAATTTCCACTGTGATCTCATGGGTCTCAAATTAAATTGTGGTGTGGGAGAAAATTATCGTGACCTTCTGACACGGGAAACAGGAAATTAATGGCAATTCAAAATAGAAGATCGACCTGCTTCAAAATCCTATTTGAATTATTGATGGCAATGATTAATGTTCAAATTATCACGATGCAGATCACGTGGCATTTTAAACTTACATATTCTCTTGAAGGAATTCACAACGTTGTTGGTGTTGGCGTTGAAGCATTCGAATTTTTCACTATAAGATCAAATTTATATTTTAAGCCTGAATTTACACATAGGGGTTTCAAAAATTTTCAGCGAAAAATAAAGTTGCCTCCAGTAAGAGTTGAACCCACAACACTCACTATCACTTGTTGACTGTCTGGTTGGCACAATTGGATAAGCATTAGACATCTGAACCAGTGATGGTCAGTTTTGTGGGTTTAACTCTCACTGGAGGCAACTTACTTTTCTGAAACTTTTTAAAACCCTTCGATGCAAATTCAGGCTTAAAATACAAATTTGATCGTATTGTGAAAAACCGATTATGTGCTGCCACCTTTAAACCCACGCTTGAGAAAACAGCAGACAACTGACATTTGGTCTGTGGTGTTTCACAGCAGAGATTACACAGCTTCCGCTACCGACCATGAACGTAGTACGAGGGAAGGTAATGTTTTCAGCCATGTTTTTCTACAGGGGGTCCCTATCCCATGATGCACTGGGACAGGCAGAAAGGAGACACATCTTTCTCATGGGAAGGATCACTGATTCAGGTGGAAAAGAGGCCCCACCACCAGGAAGGACCAGTCAGGATGGACAGGTCAGAAAGGAGGGCACAGCCAAGATCAGATAGGGTCCCTCCCATTCCCAACCAAGGTCATGTAGGGGGACCCACCTGCCTAGACGACAGGAGGAATAGGGTTGAGGCCATGGTCTGTACGCCTTGGAATGTTAATGGCAGGCTATCTTCTTCGGTCTTCATATTACCAGTGTATTCCAGGTGCGTGGAAATACGGAAAACAAATTTAAACTCCACATGAAATTGAGAAATCCTGGAATGTAGCTGTCAGAGCTTCTTTGAGTACTTCATTTTGTCAAATTGTGTGGGTCCTGCCTTTGAATGTACAGAACAGCACCTGCTAAGATTGCTGAAGGCCAAATTGACCCAGATTCCACATAATGGCTCTCCGTCAAATTATTTCACTTCCCTTTGTGTCATTCTATTTCAATAACCCAGTCATGTGTGAAATGTAAATCATGCCCACAAATCTGTCTCTATTAGTTATAATGTAATAGCGTCGGGTAAGATCGATAATAGATCCATGAGTGGCAGAGAGAGTCCAAAAGGTCGTTGAAGAGAAATCTGACTTGTCTAGTTAGGAACACTGCCTGCGACGCATCAAGAATTCTAATCCCTGTCCCAACGCACTCCATCATTCTGATTGAATTTAAAAGCACGAGACAGTATCACTGTGAAGAATATTCCATAGAATAGGGCAATCAATTTCAAATGGTTTCCTTTCTGATGTAGGGCTTCTGCAACTACTTCATATTCAAAGTCTAAAAAGGCAGCAGAAGACTCATTTTCTGTCTATCATGTTTCAAAATATATCTTAAATCTGCTTTAAAAGGTCTGAAATACTCTGTGTGACACAAACGCGAATATAGAATTAATAAGTTTGCTGGAAACAAGTGAAAAGATTCCAAATAGAAATTTTCCAATTTAACCATCAGCACTGATGCTAAACGTTTAAATAAAAAAACCAATGAAAGGTTGACAAAGTCGGTTTCAGTTTACTGAAATTGATGCAGATGACAAAAATGTCTTAGATCGTGTCCGAGATACTCTGTAAAATCGAATTCGATATCTCACAAACGACTTTATTGGGGTTCAATTCTAAAATGTGAGGAATGGGTTCATTTTACTTTATATTCATGGATTTATTATTTATAGAGTTTTGACGTCAATATTACATGACAACAGCATCGAGAGCAACAGGTTTTTACGTGACATGAACCAGCGATCATTAACAGGTATATTTCATTTCTACAGCAATTTTGTAATCAAATTATTTCCATGGACTAGGGTCACTGATCAAAAATTTAGTCCTACAAGTCGGTTGAAATCAAATCTTTAACGCCTTTTATTAAACACTCTTAAGTTGTTTGAATTTTTAAAAAATTCTCATTTCGCTTTCATGATGTGATCCTTGATCACGTTGCTTCACTGAGTTCCTGTCCAACATGTTCACGTAACTTTACTGCCATAATTAATCTTAACATGCCAGAATTTATATTACAAACAATTAATTCAGTAAATACTTTTTGCAATGTGTCAACTGTTTGACAGAAATTCCACAAGAAAAGCCATTGGGAAAATTTGTATGGCACGAACAGTCCAATTATAACATCAATATCCATCGCAACTATGGTTTACTCTGTGATGTGTTTAACATCTTTTCCAGATCTATATCATTTGTGTTTAAAGGAAATGAATCGTATTTTACTGGAGAAGAGCATAAAATGTTAATACCGACAAAAGAAAATATTTATGATTGAACAATTAGATTTGGATTGTTTCTTAGTTCTACATACCATAGCCAGGAATGCCTGCGCCTCGGAGCAGGGACGATACTCGGTACAGCCAACATGGTAGTCTTATATGAGACTTGCAGTTTTGTAATGTATCCAAAGATACAAATGTCTTCTTGTGGCTGTTTCCTTTCAAACACTATTGAACAGTGATGTGAATATCCTGTCCTCTATTTTTCCCAACTATTCTCCTTTCATTATATACATGTCATTGCAGATTTTTAAAATAGCAAGAACTGATCTCTAACCTGATTGGCAATAGGGGTGATGGCAAGCATTTATAATTCGAATATCCTCTTTCAGCAAACGTAATTCACGTCTGCAAATAACTTCCCCAAAATATTCTGGTCATAAAAAACATGTTTTCAAGTTCTCTGTAGAATTTAAATTCGAAACTAAACCATGTTCATTAACTTGCACATACCAGGGAGAAAGCTGTTCTATCGTCACGAGCCTATACATCACCACTTGGTTCAAAAACCAGCTTCGGTCAACATCAATATTTCGAGATGCATATTTATCCATGCCAGTGATATGAAGCTGGTCGACGAACATGACAGTTTTAAGCTGATAATTTAATCAGTTTTCAACTGTATCTGTACCACTTTCGTTTTAATCAAGTTAAAAGGTTCCAGACAACATTCAATGTCTTACGGTGTCATGCCGAAGTCTACACATTGTCACCTCAAAGATAAACTACCTGGTCTAATATCGTTTAAACATAATCACAGACCTTGCAAGGGAACTGGTGATTAATTTTGAATAATTAATAGCTGAAAGACCTGAGGTGTTGTTGGTAACATGTTATAATCAATTATAATCGTTGATAATTACCGCAACAGTAAATTACCTGTTGTCTTGTTTAATTTTTGTTAAAACAGTAAAGACACATTTGATGAAATAGAGGCCCCACAAGCCTCCCAGGAAAATGCTTTCCTAATCATCAACTTTGTTTTTCTTTCCCTTTGTGATTTTAACTGCGTGTACTCACCACATGTATCTTCTACATAAGAATGTAATACGTACCTGAAAATATAAAAGGAATCTACAATTAGATCTAATGATTTTTAAATTAGCACCGAACAAAACTACTTTCCGTTCGGACGTTTCTACTCGCACAATTGTCTTGATATTTATATTGCGCCGTCTTGAATATCACCAAATGAAATTCAAAATATTATGAGTCAAAAGATACAATCGTTCATTCGGGTTCCATGTTAAGCACGTTGTCAATTTAATTATAGATCCAGTCTGCGAGATTTTTACCTCGGTATATAAATCTGTCTTTTCAGATTTCATTCTAAAACACTGACAATTTTATGTTTTTCTTTCAGATACAGATTTCTATCGTGTGTCGAATCCTCCCTTTTTAACGTTTCATTGAAAATATAAATGATAGATGATAGATGTTCTCTGCAATTGTGCGGCTGAGAATAAAGGGCTTTCTGATTGAATAAAACTGTCGATTTCACGACGAGGATTTATGTGTTACACCGCCTACTACAATGTTCTGCTTTATCACATGGGGTATGTGAACCTTCTTACTGACAACTTCGGAAGGCATGTACATTTTACTCACCAATTCGAGTTTTAGTTGATTTCTTGCAAAACACTTATTTATCAAACAGTTTAATACGGTTCACCAATGGGTTAACATGTATATGAAATAGGTTACCGAAGAGTCTCATTATGTTGCGTAGGAGGATGGAAATGGACTTTCAAGGCCTCCCACAGGTCTAATTTTAAAATAATTGTGACAGGGAATCAACATCATAATAAGATTAAAATTAAGTACTGAATACTCACTCCCAAATTACAAGAAGCATCAACTGTTCACAGACATGTCTTATAGATAGGTTTTTACTGGTATGCAAAATGTTCAACAAATAACTTCAAGGGGGAAAATGTAAAACTGTGAAAGAGTCATGTTTTGCATTCCATACTTCCATGCGGTGTTACAGTTGTCAGTAAGGAGGTTCGGATACCTATTGTGTGAACGCAGCATTGGAGAGAACTACTAGCATTGTGTTAAATAATGTTAGGACTGGTACTTCACCACGGAAATGACGGCAGACACGCACGTTGTGTCTCAATGTACCAAATCTAAACGAATGATTCTAGTTATCAAGGGGCTTCAGATGGAACAGACGGAAGAATTGATTGTCGTATCTCGCATGATGAGGAGGGACACCGTGAGCCTCATATGCAATTAGATTATAAAATGACATTCATCATATCTGGCAGTTCATTAACGCGAAATAAACATATTATTTTCCAGAAAGGAAATTTTGACAATGCTCAGGCTTATTTCAACAGAGATACTATTGTGATCTAGATATCAATATTTTCAATTCTTTTTTCTCCTTTCATTTTCATATTTTCCGATTGATTTTGTCGAATTCCAGCAATTTAAACGATCTAGTTCCATTATATGATGCGTGACATTTTACCAACTGCTGCAAAAAATGTTAAAACTAGAAAGTAGATGGGAAGAGTCAACTATTCAACATAAAATGTTAGATGATTATCCTTGGTTTTCTACTTCCAGCTTTTAAAAAATTTCAACTAAACATAAGTGTGAAATCGTTACTTTCAATCTAAAGTCAACCAACGCGCATTTAAGATGTCTGGTTTATTTATCTTTGTAAATAAAATTTTTGTTGTTTTTATGGAACTGAATAAACTTGTTGACAGAACAAAATCTTTTAGATTAAACAAGTTCCCTGAATCACATGTCACGAAATTCATTACAAAGTTTGATACCTACAGAAATAATAGTCTTTATTTGCAGCACATGTGCAATTTGTGAGAATTTGTTCAAATTAGAAAGTTTAAAATAACATTATAGCAATATTGTCAAAATAAGCCTGTACTACTGCAAATATTTCAAGTGGGGTACAAATGTGCTATTAAATGCTGGCGTGTTGTTTGTTATTCGTGTTTCGTTTTCAATTGTTTTCTTGACGTCATGCTAATCCATAACAAGGAGAACTACACTACTTCAGCCTGGAGAAATCTGCAAGTGGAAAGGCCATTTCTACACAATCAATATGTCTGATATGAGAATTGGGGTGAACCTCGAGAAATAAATCTCTTGGCCTATTGGAGTAACATAAAGTTCTCTTCAAACACAGTACCTCGCAAGAGCCTCTGGTTCGAAACAGGTAAAGCAATAAATGTAAAAATATGGTATTGAAAGTTAATCTTAAGGCAGCCATCTTGCAATAAGCTATAAAGTAAACATTCTTTCCGCTTCATTAGGGATTGCATTTTCCTTCCTGTTATGCCCAATATTTCTCGAGAAAACTCCCTGAAAGCCATTATTTTACAATTGATTTCAGCGGAACAGAACTCGCTTGAAGCTGTGAATAAATGTGGCAGCAAATGTCACATTTGAAAAATGGATGGCAGAATAAGCTCTTAAAAGACTTACACAACAAAGTTTCACACACATCCAACCCCAAGTAATTCTTGACAATTCAGAGCTACTACTACAGGCTTTTATTTCCTTCATATATGAAACAGTTTATGTTGATGTCTTTTGACACCACAATAAAAGGCTTTCTTTACCAGACAACATAGGCCGTGATGCGTTGGGGATCATTCCCTTCCCGTATTACAGCATACTTGTTTCTAGTGCATTGACAGTGAATCAGTGTTCGTTTGTTCAATTCACTTAAGTCACTCTGTGCATCTGTGCATTACAGCAAGAGATCTACGGAGGGATATTTGCTCGGTCTACAGTGACTTAGTTTCCTGTTAGTGATGCGTCTGGTTCAAGTGCTCTGACAAAAACTACAGATCTGTACCAAAACTATTCTATAAATCGTTATCCACATAGATTACATGCAACTCATCACAGTAAAAAGCTATATTTGGACACAACCTATACAACCAGAGACAGGGCTAATATGCGCTGACAGGAATACAATGAATGGTGATCTACTGTTTGAACATGAAGACACAGAAACCAAACAATTTCCAGCCAAATTATATACTTCTGGAATCAATGTAGAGGTTCAGCTCTGTCTACACAAGGAATTCTGTGTGATGTACAAATCAACTAATGCATCTATAGTACGTCACCCCATACTGAAACAATTTTTCGGTTGAAAATTTTCGATTTTGATGACTCTTCAAAAACATGAAGGTGTTCAAAGTAAAAGTTGTAGTATTTTATTACAG
>JBCAUG010130781.1:0-21001 GCA_038406175.1 Haplosyllis leylae | reverse complement strand
CCAAAATGTGTTTCAGGACATTCTCAGTAACTTCAATTTAAGAGTACGGCGTATGTGCGTTCGCATGGTTGGTTGTTTGCTTGCTTGCGGCTGCTTACAAATTTTTTCTGATTGCAGATTTCATCAGATTTCAAAAATTCGAAAACAAAAATGCCTTTCAGACATTACTGAGCTACTTTGATTTTTGATCCCCATCTCTCTCTCGCCCCCCCCAAAATAAACGAGATAACACCATATTTGGCTTGATACAAATTTGGACTAATTTTTTCACCAGTAAAAAAGTCATCAGATTTCAAAAATATTTGAAGCAAAATGCACTTTTGGAGATTCTAAGCAATGCCCTTTTTCCCAAAAAAAAACCATTTTTTTTCAAAAATATTTTTTTTATCAAAACAATAATTCAGATTTCAAAATTCATCCAATTTTCACAATATTTAAATGAAAATGTGTTTCAGGGGATACTGAGTGACCCATGCTCTTTATGTCAATCTATCTTTGCAACTATCTATCTATCTATCCATCTCTCTGTCTCATTTTTTCTCTAGCTACCTAGTTCTGTTTAGCGAGCTAAATATCTATCTATACAGCTAGTTTTCTAGCTCTCTGCAGATCTGGCTGACTGGCTATAAACTAGTTACCTATCTAGCAAACCATTTATTTAGTTAGCTGTGTAGCTATCTATTTAGCTATCTGGCTATGAATCTATCTGGCCAACTAAATCATATAATCAGGTGAGGTGTGACACAATGCTGGTAAGCATTCTTGTTTGAAACAAATTTTTTGACTAAGTGGTAGACAGTCTAAAAAGGGGCCCAAACATTCATTGGGGTTTACAATTTGGACCAAAACGTGTTTTAGGGTATTCTGAACAACTGATTTTTATTTTATTTTATTGGTGATTCAGAGTGAGAGAGTTACTAATCTTAATGGGTTTTACCCCAAAATTTTGGGAAGGCGGTGGTGACTTACAAACCATAATTTCTCATTCTGTTAGTGCTGTTAGAGTGTTTTTGGCACCTCTGAGTGGTGGGGATACTTAACCTCTAACCATGATTATCAATTAGTGTGAACTTTTTGTACTCAGAGGTGATGGGGAGACTGAAACATTACTCTCACACTCTCATGCTCAGTGGTGGTGGTTACCCTCAAACACCAAAAACATTGCTCTTGTGCTCTCGTGGTCAGATATGGTAGGGACCCTCAAACACTAAAAACATTGACCTCCCAGCATTCCCAATGGCACTGGAAAACCTGGAAGAAATGAGAGAATTTTTTCCATTATTGGAAAAGTCAGGGAATTTTAAAATTTTACCAGTAAGTCAGGAAATGTTTGATAATTCAGGGAAAAGTTAAGACTAGATCATAGAATAATTTTAAAAACTCACATGGTAAGTACAAAAGCAGTTGTTTTGGGCATAATTTTGTTGAAGACTAGTTCCAGATTGAGAAAGGCCAGACATTATTCAATATTGATGACGAAAATAATATTTTAATATATTTATCCTAATACAGTTTTATCTGAAATTGCAGTCTATTTGAAGTAGTAAACACATATGATTTGTGTTTTTGAGGCCTGGGAAAAAGTCAATGAAAATGACAGAAATACTGGGAAAGTCAGGGAATTTTGTGAGACAAAGTAGGAACTGCCCTCCGTGTGTGGCCCAAGCGGGTGGTTGACCTTCAACTGCAAGGCTATCTTGTTGTATTTATTTTCTACGGAAATCTCGATATGAAGTGCGCATTTCCCCTGTGTAATGATTTCCTTTGTTTATCCGGATCAGCTGATAGAAAGCTGCAGGAGAAGGCTGCTCTATGTGTAGGTGTAGGCATAGAGGCATAGAAGTATTGGGAGAAGTGTTTTGTGAGCTTCAGTGAATCAGTTGTACCATTTTAACAGTCTAATATTAGTTAAATTAAATGATATTGGAACGCGTTACTGTTAAGTGGCTGGATGGAGGCCAAGTGATGTGGTTAAAATTCCAGTGTGAATACTTCTCAGCATTGAAGTCACCACATAGATCAAAATACAATTACAATGTTCCTAGACTTCCATAGAAATAATATCTTGGAGAACTGAATTTATATTACTTCGAAGCACTGACTTCATGATGTTCAAAAAGTTATTTTTGTGGATACAGTGCAGCAGACAGTGAAGCAGTCTCAGCAGCGTACCCATGAATCATGAAAGTAGTTTAAGTTTTTTTCAGTCTAGAGCCTTGATACTAGCTGATAGTACACATTGCTGGGACAGACACGGGATTGTGAATGGTTGATTTCTCAACCTGCCAGAGATTCTGGTCGATATTCAGTTTCAAAATATTTATCCAAACCTTGCTTTTATTTTCAATTTCGTCTCACGTGGATTCGCAGACATAAAGCAGAACCTTGATTACCAAATCAATCGTTTATCTATCTGATGATGAATCTTATTTCAAGACCTTTTTACCCCAACCACATGTCCAGAAATTAACGATGTAACGATGTTTGAAGCGTGCATTGTGAACGTTAAACAAATTCTTGAGAAAGCGAGTGCTTTATAGAATTTTCTGCAGTTATCGTTTTTGATTTTGACATTAAATTTAAGGCATTCTTGGTTTAATTGTATAAATCAAGTGCTGTTTTATTTCAGGAAAAGGTAGAGGAAAGAAAGTCTCATATTAAGGAAGAATGTGACAGTCTGATCACTGAAATTGAACTGAAACGAGAGTTCTTTCTCTCAGATCTCGAGTATGAAGAAAAGTCCAAAACATCAGCCCGTCAGGCACAAGTGAGTTTCATAGAAATTAGTTCTGTTTCAAGAATCCCCATGTAGCATTGTGTTATCGTTGCCAAAATAAAAAGTGTAGTCCCTGCATCATTCCAGGATCAAAATATTTTAATCGGAATTAATCAACTAATCTTCTTGAACCATTGAGCCAAATTAAACAGAGGGTCAAGTTTAAACAGCTAAAATAAACTATTACATCTACTAAAGCGTTATTGTTTAATTTATTAATCGATATCGTTTACTTGTGACCAGTACTGATAAATCAAACAGAGTCAGGTCCTGTTTTGTGCTTGCTTTTTTTTTAGATCAAAGCTGTACAGGAAAAAGGAGTTGAAATTCAGAGTCTGATACATTATGCCAAAGAAGTCTTTAAGGAAGTTGCTGAACCTTGTGTATTCCTGCAGTTAGCAAAATCACTTGTTGAAAAGTAAATATACTGTGAAAATATGTGAATTGTTGTCAAAAGTGTCAAGTAAATTTGATGAAAAAAGGAATATATGTCTTTTATATGTTACATTGTTCTATTTTATTTCATTGTAGAATACAAAAAAACGTAGCTTCTCCGGTACAAATGCCGACAACCGACACCCCAGTGCAACTCAACCACAAAGTTGTGGACTTCAGGAAAGAAAAGGCTTTCCTCAAAGACATGGCCTACCTCACACGTAAGTATCTTTTTAAAATTGTCCATCCACTTTATTATAAGGATCTGCTAATCCGTTTATGATGGTTTCAAATAAGTTCCGCCGGTGACCACAGAGATTGATCAAGATGTAAGAGTTGAAGAGAGATATTGAGATGAAACAATATGGAGATGAAGAGGGTCCAAAAATGTATCAAGCCAAATCTGCTTGCTCAGAACGTCCTGAAACACATTTTGGTTTTAGAATTTTTTGAATACATTGAAAATTTTGGAAATCAGAAAAAGTTTGTAAGTTACCACAAGTAACCAAGCAACCAAGTGTAAGCCACGCACAAACGGACGGGCACCATAGTGACTTAACTCCGCTCATAAGAGACGGCGCGACTAAGAAACCCCAACCCTTATAACCCTAAGCCTGGCGCTTCCTCCCACGAGAAATCCTGGATTTACCACTGATAACACTACTGCAGCCCCCAGCACGCCTATGATAGACGTCCCGAAGTGCTCGCGCTCTTCATCCAGCGTCGTGATTGTGCTGTCGCCGCCAGAGAATGAATCAGATGTTATTGATGGGTATTACGTATACTACTGTTCGAACGAGCAGCGTCAAGCGGGAGACCAGGTATCAGTACATGTACTTCTTTTCGTGTTCGCGCCTCCGTCTCTGTTCTGTGTCTTCGGTTTCTGTTCTCTGTCTGTCACCTCTGTACTGATATTTGCACTGGAGACTGATATTCGCAATTATTTTCGGGGAATATTCTTCTCATAAATTGGTTCCATTTGATGATTCGTGTCATATGAAGTGTTTAAATTATATAATAATGATATAATTTGTTTTGTCTCCATTACAAATATTAGTCTCATATCATTACGAATATCAGAACAGAGGGACAGACAGAGAACAGAGGCTGAATGCCCAGAACAGAGACAGATAAAATATTGGAAATTCATGAAATTAAGTTTTTGGAAATAGAAGTTATTCACCCATTGTAACAAAATTGCAAATAAATTTGTTTCACCTTCGTTAATACAAGACAATTACAAAATCAATCTTTAGTTAACATTACCAATGCCAATGACTTTCTATAAAATATTTCAGATGAAGATGGTGTTCAAAAATTCGCAAGAAGAGCGTAAATATGCCCAGCGTGGAAATAACAGTTCCAGCGCAGTGTGTCTAATTCACAATAATCTGGATTCTAACACGATGTATTATTTCTGCGTGAGAGCGTACAACCTGGCCGGAGAGAGCAACATGTCTGAGATAGTGAATTGTAGAACAAGATCACAGACACAGACCGATCTTCCCGGTAAGTTGCGATTCATGTGAACACACGAATTTCAGATATGAACTGTCCTGCGTGCTTTAATTCCTTTTGATTTTTTAGAGCCGGAGATTTGTGAAAGGATGTGTCGGACTTACACCCATTCAATTCAGATATACAGCAACGCATCTGTCAATTCCTACCCGGACAGTGACATTTCTCATTTCCTGTTGTACAGAGAATCAGCCGCAGACAAAATCTGGAAATCGGTCTCCATGTATGGACGACTGGATCACAGGGTCTTTGGTCTTCAATCGGACACTATGTATGACTTTGTTGTTATGGCAACAAGTAAAAATGGTGAATGTCAAGTGTCCAACTCTGTCACACTACGCACAGAGCAGGCAGCTTATTAGTGCACCGTGTCACCACCGTGTAATCATAGTGCCCTGTTGTTTGAGTGTTCGCAATTCTAATACTTGAATTTTTGTCTGAATACGGAATTAGCTAAAAGGGAAATACTTAAGAAACAGGAGTTTTGGATTATAATTTGTACTTGTCCAAAATATGTGTGGAAAATAGTATACTGCTGGAATCTAGAATTTACGTAAGAAACAAGAATGCTTTCCAGCATTGTGGTGTGCGCCATCTGATTATGTGATTTAAAATAGATCAGAATATAAAGAGTTAAAGAATATACAAGTAGATTTTTTTCGTGGTTTGTAACGTTGTACATTAATTAGATCTATATAAATTTAGGCCTCTTTTTTATTATGTCAACTTTACAAATTGCCAATGACATGAGTAGAAACTTCTAATTTTAGTCTAATTTTAGTGTTCATTTTATTGTTACTTAAGTGAAATCTAGGACATGCAAAATAAGTGTGTGTTTTCGGTAATATAATAATACAGTGTTCTAAATCAGTGGCGGATCCAGGATTTCCCAGACGAGGTTGGCGGGCGGGCGCCAACCTCCAAGGTAGGGGTGCCAACCCATTATTTGGCCACATTTTTCCCGAAAACTGCATGAAAATGAAAGGATTTGGACCCAGAGGCAGGAGAGCGCATCCCCAGCACCCCTTCTTAGATCCGTCAATGTAAATATCCAATTTAGTTGTAATTTACTAAAGTAATACTCAGGTTTTATGGACACCAAAGAGGGTCCCAGTTATTTAATTCTCTTTGTGCACAGCCTGCCTATTACTGCTGGCCAGCTCCCAATTTATATTTTTCTTTATTTTTTTCTTTTTGGCGTTCATTACTCTTCTGCATTGTACATCCTCGAAATTGTACAGGAATATAATTAAATAGGGTGAAAAATCTTTGCTCCGTTTTTCTTTTGTCTGGTAATTTCATTCAACACCATCCTTTCAATTTTATTGCTATCACAAACATGACACCAATGAAGTTGCTGTTCTCAAAATGTGACCAATGGAACTTCTGCTTACAGAGGTTTTGCAAAATGGCTTACAGTACCATTCTTTCCCTTCTGAAGTGGGCAATCATCCTTGGATTACTTGTCACATTAATTCAATACTGGCTTTTAACGAAGTCGTACGTTTTCTCTGAAGAGGCAGTAGCTAAAATAGCCAAGAAGCACATAGGTAAGACATGAGTATTTCAGTATGCAATAAATTGGCGCCTCTTGAAATGCCCTTTGATTGAGGTCTAACAAAGCATTTCAATTACGGTATTTTTTCAGTGGCAAGATTTTCTGTGTCGTAATGTCTGCTACATTATTTTTCAGGACCTCACCATGAAAAGGCATACAAAAAGATTTACGCGGACTTCAAGAAACAGTACCAGGGACATATTCTTCCTGAAAAGGATTTACAGTGGATTTTTGTAAATGCGGGTGGCTGGATGGGTAGCATGTGTTTGTTACATGCTTCCCTAACTGAATATGTTCTTTTTTTCGGAAGTGCTGTGGACACTGTTGGACATTCCGGTAATACTGGAACTAATTCATTATGCATTCTGAAAATACAAAAGCAAATGCTAACAATTGGAACACAGGCCATCTTGTGCTAATAATCTCACGTGTTTTAGTTACCGTTCTAAATTTTATCTTGACAGGACGTTACTGGGCTAATATATCAGATACCGTATTGACAGGGACGTTCAGACAGTGGTCCGAAGGATCACTTAACGTCAACGTTTACAAACCTGGCGACACCATACCTCACGTTTGGGGAGAAGCAACCGCGGTCAATTTTGCCGCAGGGACATGGATGGTGGAATATGGACGGGGATTCATTCCTTCAACAATGGGTTTCGCTTTGGCCGATACCCTTTTCAGCACACAAGATTTTTTAACAATGTTCTATACATTCCGCATTTATATTAAAGCAATGGTCCAAGAAGCTTGTTTTTACATATCATCGCTTTCTTCCAGATAGAAAATACTCACGTTTTTCTTTTGTGTAATTCCGTATCAAGTTGTGCCAAAGAAACTTTACGATTCAGTTGCAACCGATACATGAACGCAATCAATTATCATGACTCGATTATACTGATCCGAGATCGATCATTGTCCCAAAATTGTCGAGTGCGATTCAGGTCATCAGAATCGGTATCATGATCATTGTAAATGAACCATTAACTTTTCAAATGGCCATTGAAGATAGAATAGGCGAATATTGTTTGATAGTTTTTACAAAATAAATAATCATAAAACATACTTTTATTATAGTTGTACAGTACACATAATTAAAGAATATATATGTAAAAGGATTTTGTAAACAGATAAGGAAATCAAGCCAATGTTAATAGCTAAACCTATGAAAATGCCATCCTGTTTTAATATGCTACTGGACGAATATAGATCTAACACTTTGAGCCCATTTTTCCTACCACCCTCAAAACCAAGACCAATAGCACTTCGCTTTTCTTTTTTTAAGTAGTCTACGAGATTCCATATAATATGGAGGTAGATATTAGTAGTTGCTAACAATTTCAGATTACATTTTAGATTGCTTGTTAAAAGTATTTCGTTAAAGCACGTTGAGATATTCAGAAAGTTCTGTACTGAAAGTCAAAAATAAAAAGTTCTATTTGTATATCAAATAATTGATGTTTCCTTTGGCTTACAGTGTTCTCTATAGACTTGTCCAATCAATCAGCAGCAATTTGTACAAACAAAATCGGAAATGATCAAAAAAAAAAAGATTTCTCTAATGCGTAACAAGATGTTTCGGCTGACTCGATACTACCAAATAAATTGTCTTTATATGTTCAACTTTTCCAGAGACACCGACAATCGATTAACAGCAAAATGCATAACATAAACTTGCATACATGACGATTCTTACACAGCTTCATTTGAATATGCTTGCGCGTATTTAATTGTGTATAATCTTGATATAATTGTATTGAATCTGTAATACATTTTGTAGCTAAAATAATCCAGTAAACTAGTGACTATCGTAATCATTTTTCGTTTTCTCACATAAAATGTAATAAAGACTGTAGGACTGGGTTTCTTATAGTTAACCATAATTCTGTGTTCGCACTGTCCGAGATCGATACCGAGACTGATAAATAATGGTTTACATATGATTGTATGGAGGTGTTCACAATGCATTGAGACGCCAGGGCTATTGGGTAATGCAGCAATTATATCGGTCTCGGTCAGCGCACCATTAGATAATATTACAGTAGACTGTTTCAGAAAATGTTCACATTAATTAGGTTTTGTATTCAAACGGCACCGGAACCAGTTCCACTTGTGTAGCTCACGCATTAATTCGACTGAAGTTTTATAACGTTTCAATGCATTACAAATGAAAAACCTGTCTGTTGTTTGGCGTTCTACAGCATTACGTTTCCCACAAAATGGAAAAAAAATTCGTTTCGCTCTCATATGGGTAAGGCCAGTTACGTAACAATGAATAATGATATCAATGACGGATGGAGAAATTCTCTGCAGCACCAGCTTCATGACAATGACTACATATTTGGGGTATCACTTTCCCCTTTAAAGATCTACAGTACATGGCCACATATTGCTTCAACATGTGATGAAGGAAAATGCGAAAATGTTACTTATTTGTTCTAAAGGATATAGCTTGAAAACGAAAAATATAATCAAATTTTGCTTAATAGCACAATGCCTGAAACTTAAATATGTTCAGATATATCACAGCCGCGTCAACTTTTATTGCCTAATTTATGTGGCATATTTGCTTGCTATCGCTAGTATTCATACTGAAGCAGGTTAGAAAATGTTTCGTGTATGTTGAAATTCTCATGCAACACTAATTTTACATTTCTTACGTTCATCATTTTCTTTGGCTCAAACATGCAAACTGACGTACTGATCAACAAATGAGTGAAAAACAAGTTAACTTCACAAGAAGCAGCTTTTATACATGCTTCAGACTGTCTGTTTACCCTTCAGGTGTCCTTGGTCATGTGAAAACGTTAATTTTCCTTGTAATCGGTTTTCGGCACATGTGACACACTTTGAGCGGCTGCGCGCACTGGGCACACGTTGAATGTCCACAAAGAAATACCACTGTCCGTACATTTTCGAGGCAAATGGAACAGTTATAAGTATCTTCCATTTCTTGCATTTTCCTCTGAAGGTCGCGGATGGTCTTAGATGGTACCTTTTCTTTTCCAGAAAGAACCTCCAAACCATCTAAAAGATAAATAAATCAACACATTATCAAACATTCAAATCTCACGAAGTTATCAAAAAATTCTGTTTAAGCATTCTGTTAAGTAATGGCAATTACCCGCTGCTGTTTTCTTAGCTATTGGCTCCATACAGGCTAAACATTTTTTCATTTTAGCACCACAATCTAGACAGGCAATTTGGTGTCCACAAGGCTCAAATGTAATACTGGCAAATTCCTCTTCACACACCATACATGCTGCTGGTGGGTTCGCCAATTCATCATGAGTATTATTATTGCTTTGACAGCTACTTCTGAAACAGCAGAAGTGAACGTAAACAAATACAAGAAAGTCCTCCTGCGTGAACGCAAGAGGTATACCGCCCGCCGCGTAGAAAGTGCTCGCTCTGCTGTTCTGTTGGGGGGCAGGGGTACCCCAACTTGACCTGGCTGGGCTCCCCCTGATAGGACATGGGACCAGTGGAAGTATTATGGGATGGAGATGGGGTACACCCCCTCTATGAATGAACACACACCTGCGAAAACATTACTTTCCCGCATCCCGTTGGGAATGCGGGCGGTAATAATGTGCTACGAATATTCCATGAAACTTCTTTTTCTCTTACCAATGAACCCAACCATTCATCAATAATATATTATGAATACTTACGCTGCATATCCTCTAAGAATTTCGGCAACCACAGGATCATCGATCATACTGAGCGGAGTTTTGCCTTGTAAATTCCTTCTGTAGATATCGGCACCTTGTTGAGCTAAGTAACATGCTATAGCAACGCCCATTTTACCGGAATCGTCAGCGTTTACTGATCCTAGTTGAGCACGAATCTGAGGAAATATGAGAATTTTAATTAATTTGATTTACTAGTTCAAACGAGAAGCAATTGTATGAAACAACAAATACATGTATCAATTATTTACTGGAGCAAGGTACGGTGACGCATCAGAATCAAGTGCTAATCCTCGACGCATTAGGGATAAGTGTACACAAATGTCCCCGTCTTCGTCTTCAGCATTCAAGTCCGCACCTGTTTTTAATTAAATTGGAAACATTAACTCGTTAAAACGTGAACATTTGTTATAAATCTATACCGAGTATGAACGTTTGCAAATTGCAATAAGCATCTCTTACCGCCTTCCTCTGTGAGAAACAAAATTAAGGGTATGTGTCCTTGTGAAACAGCCAAAAGCAACGGTGTCTGAAGCCGATTATTTCTTATTTCTACATCTGCTCGTCCCTATAATATTCATAAAATGATCTTTGCAGAAAATTGTTTTCTCTGAAACGCTAATAAAAGATACCCAATAAGGGCCCGTTTACACCTAGCGTTTGCGACTGTTGCTTGGAAATTGCTTTGCAACCCATTTGGAGCGATGTCGCAGACGCTTGATGTAAATGGGCTCTAACCTGAACTAGGCCTTTTGATTTTTGCTGGCTCATTTAGAGTTAGTTTACTGATTGAAAGCGAGGACCCGTAGTTTTTTGGGAATATGCCTTGGCACTTTATGATAAGTAGGCCTACTTTAAGCTGCAGTCATTGGTGGCAATTTGTTTACACAGAATACGTGCCAGAAATGCGAACGTTCAACCACGCAACGTCACTTTTTGTACTGTTGCAACTAAGTGGAATATTACTCGCCAACTTTCCACAGGCAGACTTAATTGAAATATACCCACCACTGTTATCAAAGTATTAGCAACTTCTTTGTGACCGTTCAAAGCTGCCAGATGCAATGCTGCAAATCCGTCATCTTTCTTCACATCCACTGTCTGTCTGGCTTTGGACAATATCTTTTCTGTGGCACTAAAAGTTCAGATATCATTAGTTTCCAAGTAGGTAACAAAGCACTTTCGACCTTCAAAAAAAATCGCACTATTGGTCTCAAATTTTCAACCATACCGGCTGTTTCCTTTCAATGCAGCGTGGTGTAACACATTGAAACCTCTTTTATTTTTGAGTGTGAAGTCTATTCCTGGGTATGCTGTAAGCATCTCTAATATTTCAGTATTTTCTTTCCCAATGGCATCATGTAAAGCCGTATCTCCATATGTATCCTTAAAAACAATATTAACGTACTTAACTACAGATCAAACTAAATCAGAAGAATATGCAACCTGGATCAGACGATAACTTGGGAGTTGCATCCAGATCAGATGCAACAAACTGAAGTATCTATTCTATCTTAAATGATTTTCAACTGTTCTGGACGCTGATACGTATTTACCGCCCGCATCCAAAGGATGGGAAGGTAATGTTTTCATAGGTGTCTGTCAGTCAACACGGGGGGGGGTGGGTACCCCAGTCCCAGATTTTTTTCCTGGTCTCTGGTCCCAGGTCCTTTCTGGCGGGTACCCCAAAATGGAACTGAGGTACCCCCCCCCCACCCGGAGACAACACAGAAGAGCAGGTACTTGATACACAGCGGCGGTATGTCTCTTGCGGTCACGCAGGAGGCCTATCTTGTTTACAAATATTTTATAAATATTTTTTATTTATAAATGTTCGTTTTCCAACTATTAATTACCTGTATATTAACATCACATTTGTGACGCAACAAGATCTTTACGCATTTCACTTGTTGTTTATTTACAGCAACATGCAAAGTACTGCAGCCTCCTTTATTTACTGTATTGATTCTTGCACCTTTACTCAGCAGGAACTCGCATATCTCCGGCTGATTACTAAATAGAAAATAGATTTGAAGAAACTTGAAATCACGTATTTTGTGCAATGGATAAAAGTGTGCATGATGAGTGTATCTACTACTCAACAGAACATTTTCTTCACAACAAAAAGCAATTTCAAACAATTATTTTTCTAGTAGTATTCTACCAAAACAGATTAAATAAAATTTATCGTACCCGAAGGCAGAGTAGTGTAGCGCAGTATCACCATCTTCATCTTGAGCCTCCAAGTCTGCTCCCGCTGACACTAATAATTTTACTATTTCATTATGGCCCTGATGACTTGCAACTTGTAATGCGGTCTTACCAGAACTCTTTTGGTCAACCTAAATATAAAAAGAGATTCTTAAAATATGAAACTCGGCATGCGATTTGTGTGCACGTTTCATACATTGTTCTGGGGTTTCAATAAGTTCAACACCCTCTCCATTAAACAGAGTTTCTTCTTCAAGACATTTTCCTAAGAACCACATCACATGAGGCGTCGTTGCTGAGCAAAACGCTGCTAGCCTCATGATGGCCGATTTTTTTCTGAATCCTCAGCATATTTGAGAAAGAAATCCTAAACTTGTCCTAAGCTCAAAATCTGGGCCTAGGCACTGTCATAAACTGGGCATGAAAACATCAACATCAACTTGACGATGTGCAAGTTGCTCTCGTACCACTCTCTAGTTACGCTAATTTAATGTTTTTCGTCGGATTGGGTCAGGTTCTGCTGTGAACTGCAGACTGAGTGTCAAAAATGCAGACATTAGCAAAAGCAGATGCTGAGTAGAATGGCAATGAGAGAGGTGCGAGTGTTTATCGTCCTTTACAGCCAACCAACAACACATAATTCACCTGCTGGATTTGGCGGTCCGGACGTTTTGCTATTGTGGGAGTAACTTAGATACGTGTTAAAGCTTGCTGAGCAATCTGACGTCCTTAATGTACAATTAACAACAATTGTAAGTCTGATAATCTTGAAACTGTAACGGAATATTCAATAGCACCTTGTCTGGACACTTGCCGAGAATGTCCCTCACGGCATCTACGTGTCCCTGCGCAGCTTCACGTACAAGTTTATCAGGTTCTGCCGAAGATGGAACCTGGATCTGCAGCAATTCTAGTAACGCTTCCAATGAATCTGAAGATATAGCATTTACAATTTAAGAATAAATATGTCACTCCTGAATGGGCAATAACTTCCCCTTACTTGATTAATTCCGTACATTACTGCAGCAAAAAATTACTTACTACTTGGCTCTTCTCTTTGATGTTCACTCATAGTGTTATTTAATTCTTGTTGAGCATGAGGTGCAGCTGAACAACAAGCGGGATTAAAAGTCCAGGTTTGTCCGCTTACACAAACTCTTAAATCGCCGTCTGAATACACTATTTGAACTCGTCCCATTTTACCGAGAGCCTGAACGAAAATCAAATTCAGTTTAACTATTTCTAAAGTAGTGTTATGATTGATCTAAGAATTTCAAATCGCCACTCAAATTTAATATAGAAATTTATAAACAGTAAAAAATGAGTTACAAGCAAATTTCGGGATGTTACTTACATTTTTCATGTTATCTGTCCATTCACCATGCCCCCTTTGTAAATCTTTAACATGCTGAATGTGTTCTGAAATTTCTACTAAGTCGCCGACAGTAAATTGATGAACCTAAAAATTAAACGTGTCATCATTCAGCTTTTCCATAAAAACATAAATCTCGGCATTCAAGATGATTTGTTGCGATGAATTCCGAAATGAATACCTTAGTAAGAGCACCAGCATGAAAGGTCCATCTGTTTGCACATCCCTCGTACTGAACGCGTACATCGCCTCTTTCTGTTATCCTATGTACAGTTCCAACCTTTCCAACGTACTACAGAAAATACCAAATTGAACAGAAATATAATATCTGTCCACAGAAGGATAACAAACATATGTAAACGCGACGAAAATGATCATAACTATGCGCAAGCACAGATAGAGACATACCTCTGCCATCCTGGGGTTCCAGCCCCCGTGACCTTCTTGCATGGCTTTGAGTATTTCAGGTTCAAGATCGACTCTCACTTTATCACCAACTTTGAACTGACATGGTACTTTTGTACCCACTGTTAGGCTGTCACCAGAATCCCCTGCTGAAGTATGACATTTTACTTTAATTTATACCCCAAAAACACATTTATTTCACCTAATTTCATTTAAAGCATTTTCAGTTTTATTTCATGAATAAAATGAAGCCTTTTCACTTCTTCTAAAAATCTCCAGAACATTGAAATTCGTGAGATTCAAAAGCTTCGGCCATTTGTTTCATGACGTGGAACGTTTCTGCGGCTTGGAAACATTAAAAGCTTTTAATCGAAATAAAAAATATCCAGAAACCTATAGCTTTTCCCAGGACTGGTAAATGTGTAGGATAGTAGTTTCCCCCAAACGCATCTGAAGAATATTTCAGATCCACTTTGCCCTTGTGCCCCATTCGGTAAACGTTTGTAGCTCCATTCGACCACGTGACGTTTGCGACGCTCCGACCAGATTCATTATCCCAGCCTCGGATATCCAGAACTTTCCCAGTTTTAGCTTCACCTCCTGTTTCAATTTTTTAAAAGTCTGGTTACCTGATTCGATTTTAACTGAAAGATCTGTAAAATCATTATTTGTGCATGCACTTTAAATGAACGACTTATCTTTGGGTAAACTATTGCTAGAACTTACCATCTTGATTGCCCCAATCCCAATCAGGTCCTCGAACTACTTTAGCTCCAGCAAATACACCTCTTAACTGGCAGGGAGTAGAACCATTTCTCTTGGAAACTTTGAATCTACAACAGTAACAATATGCATCACAACAAGTGAACAAAACTGCCAACTTTCGTGACTATGAAAGAATATTTCTACCACTTTGCAAAACATGACTACGATTTTGTTTTCTTAAAGATAAAAGTATGACAAATATACATAGGATACAAATTCTTCGGCTATTTATTATGCATATCATTTTCAATTTCCGAGGATGAAAAAAAAATTAATGGAATTTACCCCGATGAAGAAGCTGTTTCAAATCTCAGAAATGAGTGGCCGAGATCATGCTTATTTTCCATGTAGCATTCAGAACATAAGTCGAAATCGTAACATTTCGTACATTTCCACCTCATTCCCTGGATACCTTGTTTCCTGCAGCCGTCACAAATAATGTTTGGGTGCTTTACTCCTGAAATTTTTATCGATAAATTCAGGAGAATTTCTTAATTTTTAACATACGACTTGACTTTGCTTACTAGAAAGACCCGAAGAATATGTACAACTTCCCAAATATGGTCATGGCTGTAAATACCACTTGTCACTATTTTTTGATTACTTCCTACTTTTATCATTATTTAATACTTTTTACCTGATAAAGCCATGATTAGTACATCATGAATTGTAAAGATGGGAAAGTATATTGGAATTCTTGACGTGTGTGCACGTATTCACATAATTGCCATTTAGTACCTTTGATAGTCAATGTAAACTGAGAAGTTTTACACGGCAAATTGGCACCATTCTAGCAGCAATACCGTGTCAACATGTCCTAGTACTTTTCTTATTCCACAAGTCTTGTTAAGATAACTGACCTCTCCACCAATTCGTCTGTTATGGTAAATTTCCGTAAAGAGGTAAAAAGTCTTGGAATACATTTTTGGTGTCATATGCTTGTCCTTTCGCTGATATGGTGAAAGGGAAAATAAAGCACAAATGAATAAAATGGGGAGTTTAAGATACCCAAATTCTGATGAGGAGGATTCCCAACAGCAAGGGCAAGTCACATTGTGCACAGCATATTGAGAATGACATTCTGTCTTTGATTTTGATTCTTAACTGACACCCCATCACACATCACCCAAATTAAGGTACAAATATTGTACCATATTCGGTAGGCAATGATTCCTGTGCAAATATGAAAGGTATAGACTTCAGGTGTTAATTAATGGTGTTTGACTTTTCTCTCACATTGCTTGATATCTTGCGTTTGTTTCATGTTCTGTTGAAAGACCTACGTGTGATACCCGTACGTATCATGTACTACATAAATGTTGGAAAAGGTGGAGTGTCTGCAAATTTTGGGTTGAACACAACACACTACATCAAACATTGACAGCTGTCAATTTCATCCTTATGTTATAAGAAGACATAGCCTGTTACCTAAGAACTACGATATGTACCAGATTGCACCAACAGTTCTTGTCTCACAGCTTTGTAAATATTCATTGCCACTGGTGGCAAGTAATCCTGAGCTTGTACTGAATAGAGCATGACACATGTGTTGGATTTCCTTCTTTTACCATCAGGTTCATAATTGAATAATACATGATTATTTGTAGGCCTAATCAACTCAACGTATGTTTTGCTGAACCTAAAAACTTTTAGGGTCTACTTTTCAGAGCGAAAGCGAACGCGAATGCGGAAGCGAAAATTGGTCTGGGTTACCTTGGTATGAATCTATGAAGTCCATCCAAGAGATTTCTCCATTTCTCTTTAGCTCCAATGGGTCCAGAAGCGATTAAATCAAGGATAACAGATTCATATAAAATCGCTTTCACTGGTCTGGGTTGGCCTTTAAACTTAAATTTTCTTGTCCGGGACACATCAGATTGGATTGTTTTGCTTACAACAGCGGCTAGCTGTGGTGAGTTGTGTTGTGTATTTCATTAGGTGACGTCTTTTGTTGTGACACATTGCTTGGACCATTATAAACTTCTTCTGGTTTGTGTCACTGTAACTTTTCCATTGAAAAACGTTTCAAACGGGTTTTCCTGCTGATTGTTGGGTAGCAGGCGGACCGGAGATGATTAGTGTTTGGCAATGAACTCCTAGTCGAGGCTAAGAAATTGGTTTTGACTTTACGTTTGCACGGGTTTAAGGGATAGCAAACTATCTACAATACTTTTTTTGTTCAGTTGCCCCATCGTACACATATTATGGGCGACACCTAGTAATCGACCTGGCTAGATCTTCATAGCAAAGCAAATTGAATAAAATGCTCCCGCCCCTCCAAAACCGTACAAATTCAGAATACCTTTTTTGGGATGAGATGGCATATTTAGCTGTCGAATAAAACATTCGACAGATTAGGTGGTCCTCTTGATGAAATAGTACCATTTCTGTACACAAATTCGGCGTCATAATGTCGCATCTGAATCTGGCGTTGTGACGTCATTCGAGGACTTGGAAATCGTTGCCATGCATGGTTACTTTATTTTCTTTATTCATAATCGTCTTATAATTATTGCACATTTGAAACATAAAAGTGCAACATTACATACTCACCGATGGGTGCATTGTCAATGACACGAAGATCGTAAGCTCCCTGATATCCTACTCGATAGTTCGTTCTGGATCCAGAATCCCATTGAACCACGACTGTTTTGTCCGGTGATGTGGTACTACCAAGTTTACCAATTTCCACTACAGTCCCGACATGACCTTCTCCACTATCCTGATTCTGCCACTTCCAGTCCGGGCCCCGCACAACGCGAAGGCCTACTTCCATTCTTCACATAAGTTCCTCGAAATTCCGGTGTCTTGGTAGACTTTTGAATGTTTTGAGTGATTTTTAGTACAACTGAAAATAAATTATATATATTACAATTGACTCACACTGAAAGGGTTCACAGAAGTAATTCGTCATTCCCAACATATTCATTCAAAGACTGAAAAACAAAAACTCCGTTTCCTTCCCACTTGCCCAAAAAAGGAGACATATTAATGTATCACGTGGTTTTAAGATTCCTGATGGGCCAACAATGAGCTTCCTTCAAAGACACCTCAGAAATTTTAATTACTTATTGTCAGGCTAAATTTTCACACCAAGACCGAATTCTGTTATCATTCGCAATATACACATCCATCATAAACTTAGTATCTTAAATAACTTCCGCATATCACAAGCCGTATGTTTTCCGGTCAATGTCTGACTAGCACGCCAAATGATAATTTTAGCAATCAATGTCTCAAACTTATCAGTTCACTGTCACAAAGATGTGAACCGTGGAAGTGTGAGCATTTTATAATTTCCTTCGATACACGGTGCTTTTACAATAAGCGGGGAATTAGCATTACTCCAAAGAGTTAATCAAGTTTAGGGACCAAAGCAAATTTTTTATTACGTAGTCGGTGCGTCTACCCCCCCCCCCCCGGCCAGGTGGGTGGGGGACCTGACCCGCTCCCCGTACCCTGGTCTCTTCCCAGTGACCAGGTGGGAAGGGGACCTGGCTCTTCACCCATCCCACCTCTCCCTCTGGCCAGGTAGGTAGGGGACCTGCAGCACCCTTCCACACCCTGTCCCCTCCCCCAGCCAGGTTGACAGGGGATCCATCACACTCACCCACTCCAGAGAAGGAGCAGTGAAAAGACTGGTCAGGAAGGAGGCCCACTCCCGGGAAGGACTTTACAGGAAGGAGCAGAGGAAAGACTGGTCAGGAAGAAGGCCCCCCCCCCCCCGCCTATGTCCAGCATGATCAGCAAGTCCAGAATGATCGTTGTGGAATAGGGTTGGGAGGCCATGGCCAGTATTGCCTCGAAATGTACATGGTAAAAATAGCCCTGTGACGGGCTGCGGTGGTTTAAGTAATAAGTAAGATGTCAAAAAGATGTCTCAAATTGTCAATAAGATGTCAAATGTCATTAAGATGTCTAGACGGGAGGAGGAGGTTTACGAAAAATAAAACATTACCGTCCTGCAATCTTCGGGTGCGGGTGGTAACAATATTTTTTCCTGATTTCTTGCTGGCATTTTTGCTTAGATATGCTTAATCAGTTAAAAAACGATCAACCTATAATCCACCTGATTTTAGGGATAAATCTATGATTTTTGAAGTTGGCCATTTCATACAGTATATTTTGAAAAAGTTTACTGGATTATGAAGTATCAGAATTTGAAGTTTCATTCCTGTGAGCTTACAATTTGTCAAACAGTAGTTAATAATTAATATAACTGACGGCACTACTGTTTTTCAGTCCATGAGCATGTTCAGGTGAACTTCATGTCAGGATGGGAAGACATAATAACAGTTTTTGACTTCCCAAAAGTCACAAAAGAATGGCCCTGTATTACCTGTCTAAACTTTCACCAGACAGACGGTTGTGCTTTATTAAATTTATTTTCAATTGACAGGCTACCAGCAATTGTCCAAGTGTTGAACTGTATGTCCTATATTATATTATTACAGTGCCTCATTTGCAAAGTAACTGTCATAGAAGGATGCCAAATTTGATTTTTCTACTTTTGACATTAATGTCTCATCAATGTTTTTCAATACACCATATTTTTGACATTTGTAAGCACCTGCATAACTTTTCTTTGCCGGGATTGTACTTGTATATTGGCATTTTAATGAACTACTAAATTTATTTTTAATTGACAGGCTTTCAATGCTTAAACAAAAACGTATGTCTAAGTGTTGAACAGTTTGGACCTGTGTCCCTTAAAGGCTTCTCAGTGCAATACCTTTACATGAAATTATGGGTTATGGGGTCAAAAATTCTGGATTGCTGGTTGGCCGTTTCAGACACCGATTTATCACCCACCTCAAGTCCAAAACTAAACTATAGATTACAAATTGTTGAATACATCTAACTTGAGGGGGGGGGGGGCTGTGTAGATCTAGATCTAGATAAAGATCCGTGTCCGGGTGGACAAATATCTCCCTTACAAGTAACGATTTCCTAATCATGCCAAATCATTTATTGCCTAAGCATTCACTAGCCAACTGAAGAATATCACCTTCAAGAAAAAAACTATTACCTGTGAAATGTTAAGCGAAGTGAGTTCACTTCCACTTCGATAGATTCACTAGCTTGAGTTACTGGCCTCACATACGCTCTGTACAACACAACGTCGTTTGAAGATCAGAGAACTCGGACTAATGATCACTGGCATACTTGCAGATTTTCTGATTGGTCGATAAAGGCGTATTTGTTGCACAGGATCAATTCAATTAGAAATAGATCTATATGTTTGAAAAAAAAATAAATCATTCGTATTTTGGAAATCAATTGTTGTGAATAGCTAAAAAATCATTTTTAACAGCTGGCATTTCTGTGAAGGGTACAAAGGCGACATAGACCGGTGAAACGTTGTAAATGGTTTGCACTTGAACATCACAGTAGGTCTATTACTTGATTCTGCTGTTCACCTCTGATGTTATGGTCCTGACGAATTTGTAAAGAACGAATATAATGTACTTTCTAATCTTATTTCTTCTGACACAAAAAGACACGCATCCACACAGTATGAAAGTTAAGTTGAGAGTAGTTGGGAGGAGGTGACGGAGGTGCATAGAATTGTTCTTCTAAATTGTGAGTAGTCACTATATGTAAGGGTGGAAACGGATGGTACAGATTAACAAGGAATTGTAGCAAATATCTTCTCCATAGAGAATTCATTGCATGCATCTTTACTGTTAAATTACTTGAATCTATTAATTACCTAAGAAGCCAATAGCCAATATTGTAACATCCTCCCTAGAGATTTGAACCCGTGATACCAAAATGATCCTATGACACCCTGCAGGAAATTCAAAAGTTTCATAAAATTTCTGATAAATATCAAGGAATTCTGAAGAGTTGAGAGAAATCAGCACCATTTAGCTGAAATATGATAGTTAGCATGTTTTTATGTTAATTAGGAGATCCAACTGATGGACAGACTTTTCTAAATTTGTTGTTGGAAATGTATGATTCCTCAATATCAAAAATTGGGATTTTTCAAGATTTATTTTTCTCTATGAAGTATTTTGAAATTTAAAAAAATACTCACCATCATTAAGAACTCACTATAAACATAAAAAATAGCCCTGTGATGGGCTGAGGTGGTTTAAGTGTAAGTAATGTGTCAAGTTGTCAAAAATATGTCAGATGTCAAAAAGTCAGACATCTCAGAGTGCGACTTTATGCCAGTCCAATGGACAATGTCTGGTAAAAATCCTGTCAGACTGGTAACTTTCAAAAGTTACAGGACCAAATGTCTGGTAGATTTTGAA
>JBCAUG010130670.1:0-21002 GCA_038406175.1 Haplosyllis leylae | reverse complement strand
CGTGAAAAAAGATTATTTGGAACAGTTGCGAATTGAAGTAAAGTTTGCTTTGCTCGAACTTTTTTCCAGTGTTTTAAATCATCGTAAATTTAGACACGAAGTCGTGTAGTTCTTTCGTAAAAGCACAATAGGTCCCGCTTACAACCGGTAGAGATGCAAAATTCATCTATTCGTTGTAAGAGGTATTTTATTTTGCAAGGAAACTTGTCTGCCATTGATGCCAGTTATAGAAATTTCATTTACTGAAAGAATTGGGACTCAGTATAATAGACGGACGTTTTGAAAATGCCCGACCACTCACCGACCATCAAACCCCACGGAGATCCACAATGAGACGGATTCCACTGGATTCACGTTCAATCCGCTTTGCCGGACACAGCAGGATCCAGTACTCAGGCAATTTACCGCTTGATTGAAGCTGAATCAACTGAGGTAATTCACGTGGAATTCTAGTTGCACAGGTGGAAGACGACACGACATCCGAAAAGTGTTTGAAGTAAAGGTTTATTCATACTTCGTGAAAACAAGACAGCATACCGGCCCCCAGTTCCTATTCCTCCTGCTGTGGAGGGGGGGTGGAGGTTGTCCAGGACTGGTGGGAGGACTTCCTTCCTTCCTAACCGGTTCTTCCCTCTTGAAGAAAGGGATATCCTTCCTGCCTGGTCATTCCCTCTGGAAGAAAGGGACATCCTTCCTGCCTGGTCCTTCCCTCTGGAAGAAAGGGACATACTTCCTACCTGGCCCTTCCCTATGGAAGAAAGGGACATCCTTCCTGCCTGATCCTTCCCTTTGGAAGAAAGGAACATCCTTCCTGCCTGGTCATTCCTTCTGTCAGAAAGGGACTTCCTTCCTGCCGGGTCATTCCTTCTGGAAGAAAGGGACATCCTTCCTGCCTGGTCATTCCTTCTGGAAGAAAGGGACATCCTTCCTGCCTGGTCCTTCCCTCTGGAAGAAAGGGACATACTTCCTATCTGGCCCTTCCCTATGGAAGAAAGGGACATCCTTCCTGCCTGGTCATTCCCTCTGGAAAAAAGGGACATCCTTCCTACCTGGTCCTTCCCTGTGGAAGAATCGGACATCCTTCCTGCCTGATCCTTCCCTCTTGAAGAAAGCGACATCATTCCTGCCTGTCCAAGTGCATAATGGGATAAGGACCTCTCAGTGGAGAGAGAGAGACAGAAAAAAACTGAGACATTACTTTTCCTCATCGTGGTTGGTAATGAGTGCCATAGCACGACGTTCTTTTCGCGCCATTGACAGGTTAGATTTTAGCCAATGAGTATTCACACAACTGCGTCAATAGTTGAGGTTGTGGTAGTGGGCACAGAACTTCTCATTGTGTCGTCGCAGTGTCGGATGTGAATGGGCCTTAAGGCTGATGAAAACGCATAGTGAACTGTTACGTTTTACCGCAAATATTCCTGCGATAGACCACCTGGAGAAATTTGTTCTCTTCGAAAGTTTTCAGGAAAAGGTTCGTGAGAAGAAAGCACTTCATCAAAAACGTGGCCTCCAGCACTGTACGCTTAGTACCAGAAACCAAATTCATTGCAAATACAATGTTAGCATTTCCGTACTGCTAACGCTGGAAGTAAAATTACTGTAGGTCTACGTATAAAACGGCGCTGTTCACACTATGCGATTGCAATTGTGAAAGCGTCATCGGATTCTCAGTATATCTAATGTAGAAATTCACACTTATTTACGGCAAACATAAAAGAAAATTCCGTTTGGTTGTCGCAATCGCTCCATGTAAATGGACCCTCGGGGTCTGTTCAGGGTGAGCGTGGCATTGATAAGATGTTTCGGCATCGCTAACGCTAGAGACATCGCTCAGAGTCCACTGTGAAGAGACCTTTAACGATGTCTCTTTCGTTTTCATACAGCATTAACCCTGGGGACCGATCACAATGAGAAAAATGTCGCGAATAAAGGACTTTCAAGAGGTCGGCAAGTGTAGCACCAGAGGTGAATCTGGGGAATCCATTGTGCGCAGGCAAGGAAGCACGCAAGCGAGTGATCCACCCTGGCTTTGAAACCCAGGGCAGACATCACCAGAAGTCCAAAACAGGGGTATCAGTGGCCCCACAAAAGGGACTTATGTCCCCCAAAAAATTTTTTTGAAAAAATACAGAATGACAATCTTCTTGATTTGTTGAAGAAGATACGAGTGGTTGTTGGAAAAGTTTGTTCGGGTTGTTTGAATCAGAAATGATCTTGTACATGCAATTCCATTGAAAAATATTGCAATTTAGCAAAAAGTCCAGGGTCGTCCAGTTTTAAAAAAGGGGTTTGCAGCTCGGCGAAGTCTATTTAAGTACAAATAATTCTGAAATTGCTTTAAATGACAGCTGAAAGCAACTGACATATTTGATTTAAATGTCATCTTAACATGCCATTCTTTCTGTAATTTTTTTGTTTAATTTTGATTAAGTCGAAGATGATAAAAGGACGCAATATTCATATTGACAGGCGAGTTAGATATCCTTACTTTTTATTTCTGTTCAATAAAACTCAATTGGAAATGATGCCCACATATTTTATAATCTAAAGTTCTAAGGCGTATATCAGTGCAAAGTAATCTTTTCGTTGCGAGAGTATCGTCTTTGATGGCAACGGATTTTTAATTGCTTTACAGTACCTTAACAAGCATGCAACTTGTGCATCCTGTTAATATACCTAAGACTACACGTCTCACTACTTCAGGTACACCCTATATTTGCTGGCTTGTTAGAGTCAGCTATTTCATGTAAACTGGGGGTGTGGATACTTTCTTAAGAGAGTGGTGGGGAAAAATCAGGGCTTTATGTTAATTAGTAACCTACATTCTGTTGCTCTGATTGACTGTGGTGGGGAGCCCTAACCAGTCAGAATGCATAGTGGTGGTGCGTAGAATGGTGAGGTAATTAATAATTAGCCATGCACCTGAGGATGATATAATATTTACATGCTGAAAAGGCTAAAAATAACTACCCATACGAGCCAGCAGGTGGAATTCTTTCATTCTTTGATTTTTTATGAATCACATTCACAGAACCTTGATGGATCCAGATTGCTGGCTTTTAAAAGTCCAAATGAGGCATCATCCGAGGTCAAAAATAGAGTTCTCTATGAATGCAAAAAATATGGTTACGTCCTGGTCATAGATAACGGGCTGCGATGCTGCGGTTCGGAACAGCCAAAACTTTGATGAATAGAGACAGCATTATGTTGTGCCCCCATTTTGAGACAAGTAATGTGCAATGGTTACTCATAGTTTCAGACTTTTTTTCTGATTATCTCACAAAATTCCAAGATTGACAACTACTATTTCCTGACCGGAAAAACTAATTGAAAACCTGAAAATTTTTTGAAGACTTTTCTATTGTCGGTCGGCACATTGATCCACATCAACCATTCATCGAATTGCAATAACCAAGGAACAAAAAGTGTCCGTTTGGAATTCTAGATTCAATTAAAGATTTTTTTGAGAATTTTTAGCTGCTTAATTTACGGCATTCAAATTCAAATGGGAGTACAGAAAGGTATGTTGTCATAGTCAGCTTTTTTCGGTGGCATTTTTGTACTGGGTGTGGTGTCTTTCGAAACCACGAGGGACCTTTGCCTGTTTTACATAATGTATGACACTGTCCAATAAATCAAAGTACAGTGCAGAACATGCATAAAAAGATGTTTTAACAGCACCATGTTGCATTATGATTCTTGAAATTTTGACTTTGAAATTTTCCAACTCTGTGTATATTGACTTTGCAAATTTAAGAAAGGTAACTGCAGGAAGAAAAATTTGTTCTGGTCCCCAGAAAGGGACATGATTTGATGACTGATGCGGCTGAGAGAGCGTTACACATACTGCTATTGAGCAACATGTGTAACGATTCTTATAAATAAAGGGACCAGCAACAAAAAAATCGACTACGTAAGGCTTCTTTGGGTGGGGGCACAAGGGATGAGTATTGGTGGATCTGGGATGTAGCCAAAACCCACATGGACCACAATTGTTTAATTTCGGAAAAATATCTAGTATGTTGCCACCTCACAGGGTCGGCACCATATTCGTCATTTGAGTCAACTTATTTTCATTTTCATGCGACTTTTATAAAAATATGATAGACAGCGCTCATCATTGGAGAAATCCAAGACCTGTGTTGAATCTGGGACAAGTATCTACCTTTTTGTTTGTGTCCCGTAACCTCAAGTCTACCGGAAGCAGTCTGTAGTTCATATCTTGTGAAAACAAAAACCATCCACTTCCTGATAACAGGTTTATTACAGACCTACATCTGGGATAATTCATTCTACAATGAGATCAGTCTGTCGATCACACCGATTGATACACAAATATCTAAAATGTCACACATGTTTGCTTGGTTAAGTTATTCCAGTAGATTTTCATAAGAATACGCATCATTGTAACGACTGTCGTTCATGATCTGTCACAAAGCCTCAGATTTATCGGAAAGGTTTCATTGAAATCAGTAGAAATTATCTATCGGTTTCAGTTGTCTTGGGACCTTCTTGATTCAAACCGACTCAAATAAACCCAGACAAACGTTAAAAGTAGTTCGTTCTAAATCTTGTACAGTATTGGACGTCCTGTTTTGGACTGATCAAACAGGAGTTAAATAACTCGATCGGTTTGAATTTCTGTTTTTCGCATAAGGTGGCACCAGTTTGACTCCCGCCTGTACTTGAACAAATACATAGGTGAAGGTGTCTTAGCAACCATGTTGGTAGCAAAGAGATCAGCAGGTGACAAACAGTGGCCCCACAAAAAGGAGTAATGTCTTCCAAAATATTTTTGAAAATTTAAGTAAATGTCTGAGCACCAGGGACCAATCAATTCAACGGCATCATGCGTGCTAAATTTTAGGCACATATTACACAACTGGTACAATATGTTAGGGTGTTTTTTGCTACCATCGCCAAATATGTTCAGAAAGTTTTCAGGGCGAGACCACAATTCTTGCGCAATGGAATCACGTTTACTACACGAATAGTTTGAAGACCAGGGTGGGCAATAGTACAATATTCTGGCACCGTTTACTTGCGTAGTTCTCCAAACAATAGTTTCGCTCGATGTTATGGAAAGTTTAAAAATCGAAAAATTGTTGTTAAATTCAAGATATTTGCAACGGTGAGGAATATCTTGTGAAAACTTGTTTCGTTGTTGCTGGTCTAGTCTTTATATACTGGTAAATGTTACTGCAAATATAGCTGGTTTTGAGTTTGGTCTCACGGTTTTAGTTTTAGCTAAACTTAATCTCTTTCGTCTTTTGTACTAAATACCTTCTTATTGTTCCGAATATTTTCAAGATATTCGTTCTAACTGCACCTTAGCATAAGCACTTTCCAACCAGTGTAACACTAAATAATCCACACATCAGAATGTGACATTTTACAAATACATCTCCAATGATCAGATTAGATCTTGTTCTTAATCTCCTCGTTTCAAATCCTTGTTGATAGTACTTCCCATTCAGTTGGTCACACGTATATCCTTGTGATATTTTAAGGTCTCTTCGTATTATTACTTGTTTCTTTTTTTAGCATAAGTTGGTAATCAGCTTCATCAAATTGATCTTTAGAAAAAAAATAATCCTCATCGACTAAGTTATGAATTTTTGAAAGTTAAAAAAACGCACGTTTTTGAATAGTAAATCCAATGCTTTGATAGTTGAAAACATGATTATTTTTTGGGGATATGGAAAATAATTATCAACAAAAGTCACTTGAAAAATTCCGATTTTTAAAACGCTTCATTGGCAAATTCAACGAAAGCAAACTCACTTTTTCTGAACATGTTTCCAACTTTGCCACTCATTTTATTTCTCTTTGTTAGTGGTGTACTAATTTTCCTTTCCAGTAACTTATTTGTTAGATTGCGTCGTAATACGTAATTTATAAGTTACTGGAAAAGATATGTGTTTCCAGTAACTTACACATGTGTACTTTTTCTTTTTGCAGATTGAAGACCATTAACAAGACAGCATTAGAGGAGGAAAACGTAGAACCCAGCAAAGAAATGGATCCAGAATACGCTCCAGATTATCAAGAAAAAGCGCGTGCGCAAAAACCCGTAGCATCAACTTCCACTTCCGGTGCCTCTATACCACGTGGACCAGGCTCTGGACTCCTGTGGTGGCAGAAAGCAAACAGGAGGCCCCCTGGTAGAAAAAAGAAGAGCTACTATAGGCTTAAACCTGAAGTGTTTGATGACCCAGCACCGGAAACATACAGCAGACTAGACAAACGAAAGGATAATGACGAGGATGATGACGATTACTACAGATCACAAAAGAGTCAAAGGGGTGGGAAAGGCGGCAGAAGGGGTAGACCTCTGAAAGCATTAACAATCAGAAATATAGTTGGTTCTCCAGATTATGTTCCGGAGTTTGATGAAGACCTTGTCGCTAAAAAGAAAGAGTATTACCAAAGTACTTCTGCCCTCCACAGAGAGAGGCAGTTCATTGATTCTCCTCCCTCATCACAAAGATACCAAAAGCGCAAGAAAAAGGTCAGATATGAGTACAACTATTCCAGTTCTCCTACATCTGACTCTGACCTGGATTCAGAAGCGAACCGCGCAGCCAATGCTATTCTTACAGAAACAAAAACAACTAACGACGAAATCTTGAGTCAGTATCCTGATTTAGAAATAATGGACGACTACACGGCTCAAATTCTGAAGACATTACCAGTGAATGACTTGGTGACGTTGCTTAATTCCGTCAACAGAGGCTCAAATAGCGTTCTTTCCGTCCAGTCTTGTGTGGAGGAAAACGGGGAAACGACGATATACGTCGTGGAGGAAGAGAAACCTAAACCAGGTGCTTCTGCTTCCACTCAGCCGATCGATGTGGCTGAAGAAAGTTCCGAAAGTGTTGCGCTCACGAATGCCAATGGGGAACCTATAACGAATGTGTCCCTGGACGAAGATCCCGAACAGTTGAACGTTAACTACGATAGCAGCAACGTCGGGATCGCAGTAACGGAGAGTGGTGGGCTTGAGGTCACCGAAGTCACTGAAATTGTGACGCCACGACCCCCGCCCTTGCAGCCCGCACCTGGTTACTTGATGTCAAAAACCAGGGCTACAAACGAAGACAGGTATAAGTACAAAAGTTTGGCCGGTAACCCCGAACCCATCACGGTGGTGAGTAGCAGTAACACCTCGCTGGCTTCTCCGATTGGTACGGTTACAGTTGCCGAAACATCATCTAGAGAAGATTTTGATCAAAGCATTATCCAACAGGCAATGGAGACGATGAATCCAAGTTCAGGGGCTGAAGCTAAACCTCTCATGCCCGTTATTTATTACAAATGTAAAGACTCCAATCAAATATTTTCAGTCCCCGTAACGCACGAACAAGCTATCAGTATTGCGGCAGGGAAGGCCGAATACCGTCCTGATTTGGGTCAAGTTGTTCCCATGAATAACAACGAAGGATCCGTGATAAAGGATGACAAGTCTTCGCTGCCGCCGTCGAGATGCGCTACCCCGATGAGCAGCCACGAGGCCCGGGGTGAGATAGACATCCGGCCCGCCTCTCCGGCCTACAGTGATCACAGTGTCCGCACATGCGCCTCGCTTGGAGCCTCATCTGCAGCCGGAGCATCGTCATTTGTAGCCGACTCGCGCCGACAACAACGGCAACTGGATAGAAGAAATGAAGTAGAGGAAAAGTGCTATGACTTGAATATTGCTGATGATAATAACGACGACGACGATGATGAAATTGAGATTGAAATCCAAACAGACGCAGCTGGTAACATCATTTCTACCAATGCTGAAACACTCTTGAAAAAAGTGGGCAGTGGTGACAACGACAACGCTAATAATATTACCAAGAATACCATCGATCCCGTAACTCCAAGCACAACTAGTCACATTCAGACAATACCCAGACAACCTATACTGTACAATGCAGCTCACATACAGCATAGTAACCAGGATTCATACACCAGTCGGAGTTCAATCTCTCACGAATACAACACAGCGGCTGATTACCAGAACCCTCTGACAATTAACACCGCAAGCGCGTTCCAGGCGGTAACAACAACGCAAGAACAACAACAACCGCTTTCAAACATGACTCATTCAGTAAGTACACATTCAATAGGGTGCGGAGATGACCCGGTGGATGCTGTGGTGAGCCCAAGCACACCCGAACCCAAACCTCCGAAGGAAAGCAGAACAATAGCAATTCAGACTTCACCCTCTAAGGATGCCTCCAACGATAACAATGAGGATGGTGATGATGGCACCACTGTTGGAATTCAAACGCAAACATCGCCAAATCGTCAAGTCGTTGACTACGGTTCAAATTCAAATGATGATGATATAATAGTAGTGGATTCAGGGCCCAATCCCGAGGTCACCGAAGGATCAAACTCAGAAATCCCGACTTCCTTAATTATACAAGATACCGTGTACCCTCTGTACGCCTTCCAGGTGTATTACAATGAAGCGATGTGGCAAGCGTGCGGCCTCAATGTGGACACTGATATCCAGCTCCTTATTTCAGATGATTCGGATGACACAGCAACACACCCAAGCCCTGAAACATTACACAATACTTTACTCTCCCCGGCTGAAGTCACTCACGGAAAACCCAAAGTGACCAGTAGCTCAGGTGTGGAAGAACATTCTGTTACAAGGCTCACTGCAGTGGATCATAATATCATAGCAAATGATACAGCAGAGAAAAGGAATGAAAATTATATCTATGATCATGCAAACAACGAAGTCACAATCAGTGGAACAATGTCTGCAGTTGAAGTCACCCAGGGAGAACCTCCAGTCACCAATGGCTCAGCAAGAGAAGAGGTTACTGTTATAAGTCCAACTGCCGCTGAATATAGCGCCCTAACTAATGATAAAACAGAAATGAGCAATGAAAACAATAGTGTCCTGAGCAATAGCCCTGATCGTGCAAATAACGAAGTCATAATCAATAGAACAATGGAATTATGTACTGAAGATGACAGTCAGGTGGCTGATGACGAGAGAAACGCATTACAAAATGCGAGCTCCATGGAAACGGAACAATTCGATGTAGAATGTTCATCAACCCAAAAAAATCAATGCGAGATTGAAAAAAATGCAAACAATCAGCAGAAGGACGCGAGCAATCTGGGTGATGCGTTCGAAAGCGTAACACCGTTGACGAGTTCTGTGACGCCATTAACGTTAAAAGTGGACGATGGACCTAGTGAAGTTGCGGTGAACGATGTTGAAGACGACAGATCAACGTCACCGGACAGCATCAGGTTGATCCGGTCTCCGGTTTACCGACAAAGAACGTTGGGGATTTTTGGCAGAAAAAATCTCAAGTTTGGAGGTACGAGTTTACGGATTAAACTTCGGGCCCCGAAATCATATGCAGATGATATTGCAAATGATGCAGATGCTGAAGATGATGACTATGATGAATTTGACGACGATTATGATGACGATGATGAAGACGAAGAAGACGACGATGATGACATTGACCCTCCGGAATATCCGAGCTTTACACGGACAAAAAGCAGAGAAGAAAAAATGAGTGAGCAGCAACACACAGACGATGGTACTGAGACGGAACCAGGAGACGAGCATCCAAATTCAGAGGACTGGAAGTCCGAGTTTGCAGATGAAAATGACGATGCCATTTCTAATCAGAATATCCCAAAGTCAAGTGAGATATCACAAGGTTTTAAAGAGGAACAAGAATTGCAGGAAAATACAATACCACACACAGATAAACAGGGTGTTACAATAGGACAGACACCACAGGAAAATGAAACACCGCAAATTGATAAGCAAGATGTTTCAGTGGAACAAGTATCACAGGAAAGTGAAGCACCACAAGTTGATGAACAAATTGTTACAATGGAACAAGCATCACAGGACAGTGAAACACTAAAAATGGATGAACACAGTGCTACAAATGGACAACTAACACAGGAGAATGAAACACCAGAACCTGGTGAACAAGGTGTTACATTGGAACAAGAATTACAGGAAAGTGCGACTCCAGAAATGAATGGAAAAGGTGTTACAATGATACAGGTATCACAAGAAAATCTGCCACCACATACTGATGAACAAAGTGTTACATTGGAACAAGTATCACAGGAAAGTGTAACGACAGAGCCTAATGAACAAAATGTTACATTGGTACAAACATCATATGAACGTGTAACTCAAGAGCCTATTGAACAAGATGTTACATTGGAACAGCCACCACAGGAAAATGCAGCATCAGAAACTAAAATAAAAGGTGTTACAATGGAACAAGCATTAGAGGAAAGTGCAACATCACAAAGTGATGAACAGGGTATTACATTGGAACGAGCGTCAGAGGAAAGTGCAACACCACAAACTGATGAACAGGCCTCACAGGAAGCTGTGGTACATCTGAGCCAACTAGCCAATGTAGACCTTGATCCAAAGAATCGTTCTTTGGATGAAATGAAACCATTACAAGATGAAAAGTATTCAGGAAGCAACGATGGAAAAGACGAAAACAAAGAACTCAATGAAGAAATGAAAACACGAAGCCTTCCAGCAAGCCCATACCCCAAGGAAGTAAGCCAAGTGAGTTGGTCATCACTATCTCTCATAGAAATAGCGCCTATTGTAACTTATACAGACTAAAAGATGGGTACGGAAAAAGTTCATAAAAGTTGTTTGCGTATAACTCCCATGATGGAACCTTTCCTGACCAATTCGACATCTCCTGTTCGTGTGTGTTCTCTTTTTAACGTTCAGTTGTGAATAGATGCTTAACATTCGTCAGCTTCTTAGGTGCTTGGTGTTCCTAAATGCTGTGTTTGAGCACATTCGTTTTCAGCACAAACATTTTGTATTTTAATACATTTTTAATGTGTGTCATAACTAATTAGAATCTTAAATTTTTGTGTAACTTATTGCAAATATTCGGAATGTTCGTGAATTAATCACAAAACAAATATGCAGATGACAGCCCTGATTAGATTCACTCAATCAATACGTTTATTTATAACACGTACAATTTGCATATATGTTTAACGAGAATATTAATGCTCTTGACTCGAGTGATGACAGATCTTTGCCGACAAAGACAATAGTTCGATCTAAGAAATTGCCATAAATCTGTTGGTGTTTCAGACACCAAAATCCTAGCAATCACAACTGTTCGTACACCTTGAACGTTTTTTGCTGAAGAAAATGAAGACCAATTACTGTATTGAGTGAACCTGTTTTGGCAATGTAATAAACTGGTTCTATTTTAAGAGAGAAACACGACCCCCTTGAGTAGCTAAAAGTCCAGAATTTCTTGCCTTTGACCGAAACATTACGACTGGACTTCCGCTTGCAATTTACTTCAAAATATTCTGGCATGGTAGTAAATTTGCCACCGTTTTGCATTTTGGTCACGGAAATGTCAAGATCTGTTGCTGATTATTTGGTTAGGTTATAGTCCACTTTGATTTGCGAATTTAAGTTTAAAGTTTTCTTTGCTGTTGTCAAAGACATCCTGTCCACCTTAAAATATTACTTTTAAATTGAAACAAGTTAAGCTCAGTGTGAATAAATCCAAAAGATATTAATCTGCAAGGTTTATTAAACCTTTCGCTGATAAGATAATTGCAGATGAAAAAGTCTTACTTTTTACTGTGAAAAGAACTTTTGAGATACGATCGAAAACAATCTTGAGACATTTTAAGCGACATACACGTGGGATTCTTGAAACGACATTGATACGTGTCCATACGTTTTCCCTAGCACGTAGAAGTTAATGCAGTGTTCGAACTGTGTGATGCAAACTCGAATATGCATGTCTCGGTCTTCCAGACGAAAAGAAGTGTAGTTGTAAATACAATGAAACCTTCCACACTTTGGGAGCAATAAATCCCTCAAATGTTCGGTCTATTGTGCGCAGGTTTTCAGCTTTTATCTTCCCAACCTACATAATAACAACTTTTGTTGTTTTCATTTATGTTTAATTGCCATCAGTTAGGTATTGAAAGTGACAGCAATTAATACTCTTTATCAAATAAGCTTCTAGCATTTAGATCTGTTGAACATCTGTGAGATTTAAATATAGTTATCCAGGCCACGTGACCAAGTTACAGATCAAATCTGTGGTCGTTCGTTCTCCTTGTTTGTTCATTCCGAGGAAATGTGCAATGAAAACAAGCAGTCTTTTTATTGAAGTCAATTGCTGGTTTTCCGCAAGCAAATTTTGACATCCACAATTTTGAGGAAGGCAAAGGGGACATAATTTTCTTTGTATTGAAGAAACGTTCAAGCGTTTCTGTTGCGGAGGTATTTCTTTCTTTCATTCAGAGCAAGTGGTCTTTGCGTACATTTCAGATGCAGCAGCCCGAGAGACCTATTAGTGCCCCTCTTGGCTCACAACTCGAGATGGCGGACGCTCTTGAAGTAAGACTGCGTTCCTTATTTATTCTTGTTCATATATAGCTATGCACGTTTAATTATGACATCATTATCAGTACATGTAAGGTGTGTGTGCGTGCGTGCGTGTGAGTTGTATGTAAGTATGCGTGCAGATGCAGATACTGTACACATTCCAGTAGTTGTCCAGAAACCTGTCGTTTATAGCTGGCCTTGTTCCTCCTGATTGTGGATGTAAAATACAGGTGTTCTTATAATCAAAGGAGAAATTGCTAAAACATTCAATTAGAAAATGTGATCGTAATTGACAGATGGTCATAAAACAGGGGAGTCGTAGATGACAGGTTTTTAGGATTTCACAAAATGCAGTTAACTTGTTTTTCCAAATATATTAATTAATTTTTCTTTGCTTTGTTTTGTTTTATTTCTAACATGACATGTTTTGTTTTCAGCTCATAGACGGAACCGATAATATATTTGATGTGTATAACTTAGCATTGACCCTTGGTAATATGAGCCATGAACTAATGCGGTTTGTAGATGGTTGGTGCGCTTCTCAGCAGCACGGTCTGCAGGTTGGTTCACACACATACATCTGTGACCGGAAAATTGCAGTGTGAATAGACCATAAGATTTCGTCGGCGATTTTTTGCAAGGGTTTTCGTGTTTTGTTCTTGAAGTCAAGAGTTCGTTCACAAATGCCGAATGCGACATCAACCTCGCTCTCACTGACACTTTTCTATTTACGGGTTCAAATTGTACAATGCCAATTTTGCGAATTCGGTTGCATTCAAGAATTTGATAAATATGCGAACGAACTCTTAAGATCTGTGCACACACTAGTCAACAAATAGTTGTTTTGAATATCTATTTCGAAAATGGAGCTGCTTCAACATGGTTAAGCACCAGAACAGCACACCACCAACCGTCATTGAAAACCAGATGCAAAAATTCAGTGTGTGTGCACAGACCTTTGAAGTAGTCGGTGAATTCTAGGTTGCAGTAAGTTCTGTGTCAGAATGGGACAGGGAAAAAGTTCGTACTGATGTGAAAGACGTTGAATGTCAAGCAAAGATAAATGTACAAAATCTGCAAAACAAATCCATAGATTTAAATGTCAATTTCGCATCTTTCAGGAATAAACACCATATTTTGTTTTCCATCAAAACAAATAATTTTTTTTCCATGAAATGTCACTTCTGAAGAATGTAAATTTTGTAATGATCCCCAACACTGAGTTTTGAAATAAAAACTCAGAAAATAATCCAGAAAATCACACTCACTTACAGGCAAAACGTACGAATTTGAAGGTTTTAAAATTGGTTTTCAGTGTTAATTTCAAAAATCGTCTCTTTGGCTCCATCTTGGGGTAGGGAGGCGTAACACAGTGAAACTTGTCGATCGCGATCTCCTCATGCCTCTCTGTGAGGGTTCGTTCACATTGAGCAAACGAATGCGAATCGGGCGTTTCACTGCTCTTTTTCATGTTATTTCATGTATTTTTCATTTGAAAGTGTTCTTGCATTTTTGTATGTGTGTGAATGCAGTTTTAGATGAACATATGTCAAGCAGAAAAGGCATTACTTTTGTGGAGGAACTGTTCGTGTTTAAATGTTAATTTAAGAGAGTTGGTTCTATCTCACCTTTACCGTATTCGTAGCCAAAAATAATTCGTAATTATGAGCATATAACGTGGAAGTACTTTAATAGTCAACAATTTTATGCAGAATCATCAGGTATTTTTAAGACCAGTATCTTTTTTTAAATAAAGAGGTCCGCACCCTTATGGGTTAGTGTTACATTTATTCAAATGGTACCTTCTTTTGTCAACCACACCCACTATTTAGTCTATCAAACTCATGGGCCTACTGCAAATCTTAAGGTGGGATTTGTCGATTTAATGGTGAAAAATCGTGATCTTTGAGTGGCACTGCCATTGACATTGTTGGGTGGAGAGAGTTAATAAACTGTTGTCTGTAATTATCTTTTGAAATGACCAAATTTAGCATGCACGTGTCGTGCGTGCATTTTGTTTCGATTGATTTAATTCCTTGTTAGAGGGTAGTTAGTATAATTTGAATGGGAAAGTTTACTTTAAAGCTATTTTATTAGTATCTGTCGGACAAAAAATTCGAGAGATTATGTGGTGCTTTTGGTCAAAGAGTGATTATGCACACAAAATTCTGTTCAATGCAGTATCATAATATGATGTCATGACATCATTTGATTTGAGAGATTAGAAACCGTTGCAATGCAGGGTTGTTTTCTTGTAAAAATGTTACAGTGTAGTTTATCATTATCAAAAGAAACCACAGCGATGAACAAATGTCAATGTCTTCGACATCATTCATTCAAAAGACTCTTTCTGTTGCTGCAGAATTCAGAAAAAAATTAAAACTCAACTTTCCACTAAATTTGATAATTGGTTAATGTTCAGTTTAATGAAGTATTAATTAGTTTCCCGTCAGGTCCTTGATCGGTTTGTCACGAAGACCTCCGAACTTCCATCCCACCTGTCAATCATCTCTACGATCAATTACTGGACATCACAAGCGTCGACCTGCGAGTGGTCACTTGTCCGTGTGCGTGACTTCAATTGAACGAAAACACCGACATGTTGATCGCGACATTGTTGTAACTTACTACATGCAGTGAGACATTAAATGTTGCTTTTTTTCACTTTTGATACATGTGTGTGGCTTTAAACGTTATCATAACCTGGGATCAGGGTGAATGCAATATGGTGTGTCAGTATTTCTGATACATATCTGGATAAATAAAAATTATTGTTACATAGAATAGCCTTAATTGTTCTGCTAAATGTACTAAGCTGTTACAGCAGTGTCTGGACGAAGTGGAATTTTCATCAGGAAAGCAGTGCATGGTAAAACGAGGTTTTCTTTTGCGAAAGTTTTGTTATTTTCCCTTGGAATAAAATCTATTGTTGAATTATAAAACAAAGCCGTCATGTGTAGTATCAACTTGTTTCCGTCAGAGTACGAAGAAGAAAATATTTTTAATAATTTTGCTAATAGTTGTTTTATTCTTGCTCTTATTTCAGAACTCACCGCCAACACAAACCACGGTAGCTACGAGTACTAGTCCGTCCCCTGTTCCTGCGGCTCCGAGTCCCGTCCTTCCAGCCACGACCCCCGCGACATCAACCCCTGTTCCGAGCAACCCCCTGAACACGAGCGGCCAGGGTAACAACAAGGAAAGCATCGCTTCTGAGTTGGCAGCGGCATTGTTGCGACAGTATGACACAGGCATGGAAGGAGACATACTGTCACAGAGCATGAGCGATCAACTTCAGGTTAGTGTTTACTCACAATTGTTCCTGTGCAATAAATTAGCTTGTTCTTCACAGTATTTGCACATCACTTCATGTCGATTACGGTAAGCCACGTAAAGCCTATAATTTAGGGAAACTTCTCTACGATTGTGACGTGTTTAATTTCACTTAAGAAATACAAAGAATGTTTTAGGAAAGATATCTCCTTATTGTGTAACCAATCAGGTACTCAGCCTTTCATTCATGAGGTCCAGAAGGGACCACTTTTAACTATTTACAAGTGATCCCTGTTTGGTCACACTTGTTTTTGTGACGTTTCCAATTCGTGAGGTCACCGTTGCAAGTTTTAACCCTTTCTTGAGGATGTACTTCTTTCAACTTACGACATTGTCAAATTGTAATAAACCTAATCAAACGATCCCAGTGACACCGTGACATCGCACAAACAAGTACCATAGACGTTGCTAGTTTGCAAATAACAGAAACGGACTGTTCATGGTGCTTAGTCTATTTACCTTTGCCTCATGGTTCGTGATTTTTTTTCATGCAGAATTCAGAGCAAGGAAAAGGAATGTTTTGCCTTCTTTCTGTAACCATTACTGTTTTTGGGCGATCAATGAGACACAGGTTATCAGCCTTTGTGTCTTTGTAGAGAATCATTAATAATGTATCGATTGCTGAATATGATTGTGCTTTACCGATGAGGAAATGCAGCACTGCAAGACACCAACACCAATTCTGCTTGTCAGACCACGCCGAATGATTTCTTTGATATTGCTCCGCACCATTTCTACTTGAAATATCCAGGCTAGTTCACACTAAAAATCCCCAGATCGAAACAAAAACTTGGGTTCTATTTGAAATCATTTTGCTCCATGTCCATCTGTTACGAAAAATTAATAGTTATTTTTATCAAACAGTCCTCAGTTTGAGATTATCTGAGCTAAAACATCATGCTGCTCAGATACATTGCGATGTGCATATTGGGAAAAAATCGTGTAAATCTGTTTAGCAAATTACATGACATTTTCTATCTGTATTTTATCTATGCGAAGTGTTCCGTTAAAAAATAGTCTTTTGATACTATCAACTCAAAGAAAAGAAAAACAATCAAACATGAAAATGCACTGAAGTCTGTCAGGGATCAGGATCAGATTACTTCATTCGTATTTGTGTAAAAATTTTAAACAAACAAGAAAGTCCTCCTGCATGACCACAAGAGGCCTACCGCCCGATACGTAACAAGTACTCGCTCAATCTGTACTGTCTTGGGGAAGGGTATCCCAGTCTGAGCCAGGGGGGAGATACCCCAGTCCCAGCCCAACCCAGGGGGGTACCCCAGTCCCAGCCTGGGACCAGAGACCAGGGAACGAACCTGGGACTGGGGTACTACCCACCCCCTTCCCCGCCCCCCCCCCCCCGTTGACAGACAGACAGATGCCTGTGAAAAAATTACCTTCCCGCCGTACTACGTACGCCGGTGGTAAAAACTGAAAATTGTGTTGGCCTGAGGGAATGGACTAATAAAGCACATTGGGAGTTGATGCGGGACTGGATGCTCCATTTACTCGAGTATCGATCGATCCAGTGTGAAGCCCCCGTGTCGATACCATCCCAGATACACTGACAACCAGCGCAATCGATCCGTGACATGTTTGTGCTTCGACTGGAAACAAAAATTTGTGACATGCAGCTTATTTTGTTGAATTCATCACAGACAATTGAACCAAAAACGCAGACTTACTGTCGGTTTTTACGCAAAATGTATCCCATGAATTTACGTTCAATTGGAATGCAAAATGCAAGGTAAATGCAACTTGTATTTATTATTGTAATGCTCAAAAATATAATACAAAGATCAGCTTCTTGCAATAATAGTTTATTAAAATAGAGATTATTGATTGTATTTAATATGCATGACATAACGCCACATAAAGGAATACTGAATCCTTTTCTGTCATTTTGCAATTTATAACAAATGACAGCAAAATATCGTTTTACTAATAAGAAAACGTGATGTCAACTTAAACAGAGATTTGACAAAAAGGACGTTGATATTGGTTCATCGAAATGCTTTAGTTAATTCCGGCAGTTGCTCTCTGTTAAAATTGTTTCGCTAAATTTGCCCCAAATGAAATGTTGATGTATCAAAGTTTTGAAGTTGTAACGTTAAAGTTGTTTTTCTCTGACACTTAGATAATGCAATTTACTCACAGCTTTGAAGCGGTCACTCCCCCTCCTCCCACTTACTCTTGATTTGATTGTGGAAATCCTCCAAGTCCTTCCGACTTACTTTTATCGAACAACCGAAAGTTTCTCTGCGCAATCATGCTTCCTTCGTACAAGTAAGCTTACAGCCGTCCTGGCCATGACCTTTTATGTAATTTCGCTGAGTCTAATTTAATTTAAAATAGAAAAGAACACTGCAAGGCAATTAGAAATTAGACACAAACAATCTACCAGTCAGTAAATCTTCAAAAAACAAATAGGATTTGGAAGTAAAAATCAAAAATGAAAAAAAATAGATGGGAAGACAGGTGTGAAAGAAATTTATCAGGAAAATGATGACTTATTCCCAGCAAACTACTGAAAAGAATGAGAACAGCGCGAAGGTAAATTGACGAACCGTAGCAAAATGTAAACTTATTTTCTGTGATGAAATTTCAAAGCAAAAGTTGAACCAAATTTCCGGATTCTTTGAGAAGAGTGCTTGAAGACGGCACACGATACCCTCCGCTTTAATTTCCGATCACTTGGGTTGTCCTTGAGTCACTGTTGACTACACACGCATGCGGTTAATCTAGGGTGTGGCCAGCGACGAAAAGAAGTAATAACAAAGCCGCTTGATCCGTTGCTCCTTATCCCTACTCCTCGTTCACTGGGTGGAATGATTGTGCTGACAACAGTCACGAACGGAAGAACATGAAGCTTGTGTCTAACTTAGAAACATTTACATTAACCAAACATGAGGTAAATATATCAAGGGATTTTTGAAAGGATAGATAGATAAATGTATCAAAGAATTAGGCAAGTCGAAACTTTACAAAAAGTTAAGAAATGTGGACAAGAGAAATGCACGAAAAGTCTTATCTTTGCAGCACAATAGACTCTGTTGTCCCAAGATTGAAAGGGACAATGTAGTTGATTGGCCTACCACATTTCCATTTCCAAAATAGCATCAATTTCTGAATGGGATGTATCCTTAAGGTTGTTAACATTGTGAATCCCCTGAACTTAAGGTTCTCGGGTCATGAACTTCATCTACTACTTCATCCAAGAATGTCGGCTGAGAAAGTATTCGCACAAAGCATCAGTAAATGTAACATAAATTCCATTTCTTTGGCCTTGACCAACAACCACTCAGTGTGACGAATAACCCTTGAACTTTTTTGAGAACCCTTCTGATAGCGTCGCTGGTCGCAACCTACTTTTGGGTTCTTTATTTAGTGCTATCTTTCTCATCTTAGGAAATCTTACTCTGAAAATTGTTTAAATTCACCCAACAGGAAGCATAGTTTCAGCCACAACCTTCTAATTTCACGATTTTCACCTGGATGCAAGAGGCAGCTTTAGGTTCAACGACCGTCAGGCCACCGATCCAAACCCCTGTATTCTGAGGAGTCTTAATGCACCGCTCTAACTTCTGGTACAGTAATGATTACGGTGCTATGTGTTTACATTACAGGAAGCAATAGAACAGACAATAGGGAATGCAACACTGGCGGACATTAGTGGATCATCTACCGCGGGTACTGTGCCCAGTACGGAGGACCTCAGTGAGTATTTCTCTGTTTCATTTCCCCATCTGTTGTCATCTGTTTTTTAAAAGCAAGAGAAGTGTTCAGTCACACAGAATCATCGTGTGAACGTTGTGAATGCGAAATCACGCAACTGCTGCCAAGTGCTGGAGATTCTCCTCCTTTGGAGAGTTTCTAAAGACACTGCGCAGTTTTGATCACATCAGGTGTATCATTTCTGATGTCAGTACATTATGCAAATGTTCCTTTACGAAATACTCTTCCCATCCACTTCCATTTCCTTGTTTTCAGTAACATGTTATTAGAATGTAAATTGCATGTTCTTAAAAGTGACTCAAGTGTGGGTGAAAGTGTGACATAAGACGTGATCAAAGTACAATGGTAGCTCATATGATTTCATGCTGTGCGCATGAAATTTTTTTGCCCCCGATTTTTAGATATAGACAAAGTTATTTGCATAATTTTATGTCATATTTTATGCCAACACGTGTGGCTGTTGTAAAGATGGTTTGCCTTTTTCGGTGCTGCAGAATGTGTCATGCCATAGCAACACACATCCTATGACAATGAAAGGGTCTGTGCCCGCATGCCTCGCTGGCTTTTGGGGTTCCCTTTCCACACTCCGCTGGGCCGACATTGTAATTTTTGTTGGCATACTTTTGTAAAGTGAAGGTCTCAAATTGTACATTGAACCTAAGCATGACACAGAAATGAGATTTTGCCGCCTTATATGTCTCGTGTTACTATTATTAAGATAGCATGGTGGGTAGCCAATCAAAATGGTTATATTTACATTATTTGAGTAGTGCATGTAGTGAAATAGCATGTTACAACATTTTGACTATTGTACCTTTTGTTAATGCTTTGCTTGATTTTTAGGCTTATGTGGATTGTCCAATTCCTTATTGTCTTCCATCTGTTCCAATGACAATAGCAGTTCTGTAGTATCGGGTATGTTTAACATTTCAAAAACAAAGTTTTAGGGTTGGGGTTAAGTACATCGTTTTGAAAAGAAACCAATTTGGAACAGGTAGTTGAGGCAATTATGAACGTTCAGTGTTGTCAATTAAGTAGTGTGACACATGGTTGCGATGGAAGCAGTCCCGATAAGAACAAGAATTTCTCTTCATTTTAATATGCCCAAAATGCTTATTTCGCTTAGTGTTTGAATTTCAGTTCATACCCTTCAGAAATTTAATATGCGATAAGTGAAGTTGGACAGAAGACGTTTGTATCGCAACTCTGAACGTAATCAAAATCACACTAAAACATGTACTTGACCCCAACCCTGTGTAATGAGTTTCTGTACTTCTTTACCTTACTCGAGTATGGTGGTTGAGTAAGCTTACTCATGTACTTTACTCGAGTAATGTTGCAATGTGTTTCTGTACTTCTGAGTGAGGCCTTTGCCCGCTATAGAAGTGGCTTGTCACTGCAAAACTTCGAAACTAAAATGTGATGTACAGACACACGACGAAGAGGCGAGACTTGCACTGTGACTCTTTATTGACTGCTGCCTTTCGTTACAATGAAATCTGTTTATATATGTGGGAGTTAACATCGATTATCC
>JBCAUG010130559.1:0-21002 GCA_038406175.1 Haplosyllis leylae | reverse complement strand
GGGGAAGTCTCTGTTAAAAGGGAGGGGGGAGAAGGGACGGAGTCATCCAAAGATTGCTAGTCCGCAGAAGAAAGGGTATAGTCCCTCGGAGTCCACCTCTAGTAAGGGGAGGCAGAGGAAAGTCCCTGCACATCTGCAGGACTATGCGTATTGAAGAGAGAAAAATGTAAATAGTCTGGTGTTGTAAATAGAAAAGTTTTGTTTTTCTTTCCTTCTAAACTATTACAGGGGACTGGCTCCACGGTCGATTCGCGGCGGGTTTGGCACCCCACCGGGCTCCGGGCACCTACTTCGGTAGGTTTCCCATTGAGCCCACCGGACAAAATGGCCCTGAACCCCTGGCCGATTTTTTATTTTTGTCACGTTTTGTCCAAGGTGTATTTAGTGCGTTTCCCTGTATTTGGCATAGTGACGAGTAAACTCTTGCGTTTCTCTTCGGTAGAATGTCGTGCTCACCATCGCCACACGAACAGGTGTCATTGTGCGCTGATGCAGACTCATGGTCTGACGGATCCCCGGTAAAGGTCAAGTCTGTCGTCCAACGTCCCGCTAGGAAGACTGATGCACCAGCCGCTACCTCATCGCCAAGGCAACGTGACACTCGTCACGATGCCATATCGCATAGGAAACGTGTAGCTAGCCCCTCCGAGGCTCGGCGAGACTACTCGTTGTGCCCAGGAAAAAAGGGAAAGTCTCGGCGGTCATGTCTGCTGTGCAAGGAATCCATCTCACATCCCTTGCGGCGTCACGCATTCCAACGGCATGTACCTGCCATTTCCGACCCAACAAAAATCTGTTGGACTTGCGGAGAGATCTTTTTACAGTCCTCTCAAATGGAGAAGCATCTCGTGGGGGCGTGTAAAGGGGGGAGTTATCTCAACAATGTGCGTACCTGGGCCCCTTTAATGGACCAAGTCTTTAGGGTAATGACCCAAGACTTGGGATTGAGGGAATCAGGGGACCTGATTAGATTCGTGATGGCACGCCCTGAGTTCCTACCGGAAAAGTGTTCACCACAGAATGAGGACATCCTCATGATGAACGCCTATTACGACTTTCTCAGAGCTGTTCCACCCCGAGTATACTCATACTCACCGCCAAACGGTATCACCTCCCTTCTGCATTGGAGGGTCCTCGGACACCTTATGCAGAAGCTGACATCAGCTGCCAAGGGGAAGCTCTTTGGGCTGCACAATCAGGCCTTCGGAAGGGGTCCCATATGGGCTCCCGTGGCTACTGCATCGGTACCCCCTGTGTCACGGCAAGTGGTGCCTCTGGCCCCGTATGCCCAACTGATGAAAGATGCACCCACCCATCGGGTGGTGCCTCTGGCTCTGCTCGATGTCCCGATCCAGAGACCCCGGGCTCCAGTGGCTCCTAAACAGCCCCAGGCTTGTCCCAAGAGCCAGCCGGTGGTGCCTATGGCCCCACCCCGACAGCAGTCACCAGCCACCAGTTTTCCAGCAAGGAATCATCCGGTGGTGCCTTCGGCCCCGCCACCTCCGCGACCTCCAGTCAGCAACCAGGCTGTGGTGCCTTCGGCCCCGCAGCACCAACAGACTATGGAACTGGATCATTCCCAGGCGGTGCCTCCGGCCCCGTCATCAATGGTAGCATCCGCATCGAGGCCTCCATCCTTGCCCTTGGCTGGGATGGATGCCCATTTCCATCTAGATCGCCTATATACCCGAATGTGGAAACACAAGCATCGTGATGTTTCCGACAGTTTATGGAGACGGCCTCCTGGAATTAATTGCGAGGTGACCTGGTGCGTTCCATCGTATTGTTTCCCCGAGATTTGGCCACCTCCCGAGTACCTGTCAGAAAGTTTGCCGGCTCGTGCCGATCGTTTCGCAATGGGTTGGCATCCAACGCGGGTATCCGACTTCTTTTGTCCCGATAAGGGTTACACCTTTCGGGCTAAATTTGTCGAGTGTCTAGCTTTAAAGCGCTGCATCGCCGTGGGGGAAGTCGGGATTGACTACGAACGTGAGAAGAACCCAGTACGTCGGGAACAACAGGAGGAGCTATTGGCCTGTATGGTTGAAAAAGCCAAAATGGCCGGGAAGCCCCTCCTTCTTCATATCCGTGATCACCACAAAGAGACTGCTGCATTCGAACGTTGCCGCGAGGTTTTGGTGCGTGCCGAGTTGCCGAGAACATGGCCTATTTATCTGCATTATTACAGTTACGGATGGCGGGAGCTCGGCCTGTGGCTGTGCAAATTTAGTAACACCATCGTGGGTTTAGCTCCTTGGGTTATGAAAGATACCTCCGAATCTCTCACCCAATTCATCAAGGACCTAGACCCAGACCGATATGTCCTAGAAACCGATGCCCCGTACTCCACCACGGATGGGTATCCTCTGTACGGTGCACCAGGCCAGATTTTCCAGACTGCCCAGCACATCGCCAAAATCAAGGAGCTTCCCGTGGAACGTGTTCTGCGGGATGCTACCCGCAACTGTATTACCTTCTATAATATGGAGGCTCGGGGCTAGCTTAGCTCCGTGCCAAAGCCGCCCCTGTAGATAGTTGAAACCGAACTGTACATAGATGGAACTGAGCTGTACATATGTTAGATACTAACCATCATATGTACTAATCCATTTGTGCGCATTCACATCCCTTCAGGTGGAGCTGCTGACCAGCTGCTCTTAAAATGGGGAGGGGTGTGGTGCGCATGACAAGTAGCACCCAGCGATCCTGGCGGGGACAAGAGGGACACGAAGGACGAGATACGAAGTGACCGCAACGTGTACGGACTGAAAAACTCGAAAGGTTCGTACCTGCGTACTTTAGAGCCTTGGCAATAAAACTCTTTGTTTACAATAAATGCCTATGTTTGTATTTTTGCACAATTAAGCACTTTATGTGTCCTCATGAATCTGTGTTAAGTACATTATCATACTTTCATGGTATCACACATAATTATGGTTCATAAAATGTCATGTTCAGTAAATATGCAATTCACTGGTTTCAGAGTACGCACCCTGTTGGTTGTTGCTAACGCCACCGTTAATTTTTCTGTTGTGGGAACTGCGTATCGTAGCAACTCGAGGTTCGTTCACTGGGGTGGGAAGCGTTCCCTGATAGATTTCAGCACCAACATTGTCAAATGAACAGGAGTGAGAACTAGCACCATTTCTCATCAATGACGAGTCACTGTTGTTCTCTTCTGGAGATATGTGCCCTGTGGTGTAAACGGTTTCTCTTTCTTCCTTTAATTGGTCTGTCCAGTCGCCAGTAATGCGCATGCTCCCCGGTATGGATGTACTTCCGGGTGTTCCAACACTTCCGTTGCTGTTATAGTAGCCCCCGGGAGCAGATGTGTGGGGACGAGGTCTCTTCTGGTAAGTAGTCTTGTTCCTTTTGTATCTTTTATCTCTGGTATACTTGACACAGAAAACCAGCATGAGGATGATAACGATGACAGCAATGGTGATGATCACTAGCCAAATGATAAGGACGATATCCCAAGCAGAACTGATGAAAGACTTTTCATCTCCAGACGCGGGTTCCACTTTCGTCACATTTCCTTTGTCTCCAGATTTTCCTGGAGGCCCTGGTGGACCTGGTAAACCTCTAGGCCCAGGAGGTCCACCTGGTGCACCAGGCATTCCTACTGGACCTCTCGGACCAGGTGGTCCTGCTGGTCCCTGGAATAAAAAACATGAAACTCTTATTATCAAAATCCATTTTGCGCATGGTCGAATCAAGGTCTCTTACAATTCCATTTGGATATGACAGTGGCGACTTCGCATAAAAATCGTAAAAGAGCGTACTGTTCACAAACCTGATTTCAAACTAATTCCTACCCAAGATGCCAGCCCTAGGCTGTGAAACAAGGAGTTCTAACAATCGAGTTGGGACCCATTGAATGTCAATGTTGGCAGGATTCTGCTAGGATTTGCCAGAAAATGACGAATTATAGAAAAACATGAAGAATACGCAATCCTACGTTTATTATGGTGTCATAGTGATGAGACAATGAAACATGCAAGGCATCTGGATGCCACACCTTGTATTGAAATATCCCCGCTTCTTAATAATGATATCTTTCATTTCTAGATGTGAAGCACACTTGAAGTACCATAAACAATTGTTTAGTACTTACAAGAGACCACTGTTGACCAGAGTCCCTCGATACTTACACGAGGCTCTGGTGGACCAGTGTCCCTTGATACTTACACGAGGTTCCGGTGGACCACTATCCGTTGATACTTACACGAGGTCCCAGTGGACCAGTGTCCCTTGATACTTACACGAGGTTCCGGTGGACCACTGTCCCTTGATACTTACATCAGGTCCTGGTGGACCAGAGTCCCTTGATACTTACAGGGGGTTCCGGTGGGCCAGTGTCCCTCAATACTTACACAAGGTTCCAGTGGACCAGTGTCCTTTGATACTTACATCAAGTCCTGGTGGACCAGAGTCCCTTGATACTTCCATGGGGTTCTGGTGGACCAGTGTCCCTTGATACTTACACAAGGCTCTGGTGGACCAGTGTCCCTTGATACTTACATGAGGTTCTGGTGGACCAGAGTCCCTTGATACTTACATGAGGTTCTGGTGGACCAATGTCCCTTGATACTTACATGAGGTTCCAGTGGACCAGTGTCCCTTGATACTTACACAAGGGTCTAGTGGACCACAGTCCCTTGATACTTACACAAGGTTCTGGTGGACTAATGTCCCTCAATACTTACATGAGGTTCCAGTGGACCAGTGTCCCTTGATACTTACACAAGGGTCTAGTGGACCAGAGTCCCTCAATACTTACATGAGGTTCTGGTGGACCAGTGTCCCTTGATACTTAGATCAAGTCCTGGTGGACCAGAGTCCCTTGATACTTACATGAGGTTCTGGTGGACCACAGTCCCTTGATACTTACACAAGGTTCCAGTGGACCAGTGTCCCTTGACACTTACACAAGGGTCTAGTGAACCAGAGTCCCTTGTTACTTACATGAGGTTCTGATGGACCAGAGTCCCTTGATACTTACACAAGGTTCCAGTGGACCAGTGTCCCTTGATACTTACACAAGGGTCTAGTGGACCAGAGTCCCTTGATACTTACATGGGGTTCTGGTGGACTAATGTCCCTTGATACTTACATGAGGTTCCAGTGGACCAGTGTCCCTTGATACTTACACAAGGGTCCAGTGGACCAGAGTCCCTCAATACTTACACTAGGTTCTGGTGGACCAGAGTCCCTTGACACTTACAGGAGGTTCTGGTGGACCAGAGTCCCTTGCACAAGGTTCCAGTGGACCAGTGTCCCTTGATACTTACACAAGGGTCTAGTGGACCAGTGTCCCTTGATACTTACACGAGGTTCTGGTGGACCAGAGTCCCTTGATACTTACACGAGGTTCTGGTGGACCAGAGTCCCTTGATACTTACACAAGGTTCTGGTGGACCAGTGTCCCTTGATACTTACACAAGGATCTAGTGGACTAGAGTCCCTTGATACTTACACGGGGTTCCGGTGGACCACTATCCGTTGATACTTACACGAGGTCCCAGTGGACTAGTGTCCCTTGATACTTACACGAGGTTCCAGTGGACCAGAGTCCCTTGATACTTACACGAGCTTCCAGTGGACCAGAGTCCCTTGATACTTACACGAGGTTCCGGTGGACCAGAGTCCCTTGATACTTACACGAGGTTCCGGTGGACCAGAGTCCCTTGATACTTACACGAGGTCCCAGTGGACCAGTGTCTCTTGATACTTACAGGAGGTTCCGGTGGACCAGTGTCCCTTGATACTTACACGAGGTCCTGGTGGACCAGGCTCTCCGGGTTCTCCAGGCAGCACGGGGGCTAGAGTCGGAGTCGGTGCGTATGAAGGGATGAACACCCCCTGCGGACACTCCATGTCGTAGTTTCCCAGGTAATCGGACGAAGAGTATCTGGCCATGTCTGAAACCAACAACAAGTGAATATGAATGTGAAGCGAGGTAAGTGTAAACTGACTATAAGACTTTGTTGCTCTGATATCAATCTATTTTGCTAACCTCAATATAAATTTAAAAATTATACATTTTGAAAATCACATTGGCAGACTCCCTCTCCGTCCAACGTCGTTTTCATGCAGTTTTCAGGAACAATTATTTTAATCTTAAACATGTTAATCTTGTCATCTTTTTTCTTCTTTTATGCACTCAAATTTTGATTTTTTAGAATACACATATACATTTTCCAAATACATTTTCAGTCCACGCATTTCGCAAATATAAATTCAGTCCCGAAACGTTAGAGTTTCAAAAAAATGTTGCCAAATCGTCACCACAAAAAATGCAATGTCATAAATAGTTTATGACAAATGTCACTTTTCTAACAGACCTATTCAAAAATGTTTGCGGTTCATATCTTCTCAGCGAAATGAGGTGCTCAGAGAAATTTGCCAAAAACATGAGGAGACGAGAATTTTAAGCAGAGGTTCGGCGGGAGGGTGGACTGCCATATTTGCACACTATGTCTTCAAGTGACGGATAACAACGTTAAATGTTACTGATTACTTTTGTCTCGGAGCTTTTTTTTCACCATTTGTACATTCTCCTCCACGTTATTTACAGTTCGTAACCTGCATTCCTTTTTTTGGTTTTGTTTGTTTGTGTATTTGTCTATTCAAGGTCAAGTGCATTTTCTTTTGTATTTATGAACAGGCCATAAATTATTGTAAAAATAGGTTCACAATGTATTTTCCTTTCATGACGGTTTTGTAAATCATCAATTAACTATGCCGGAAAACCCTTTTCACCTTTGATATTTTGGCATACATACCCGCCGTATAAGATTCTGAAACATGACCATTGGCGCCAGTGCCGAATTTTAAAAATTAATGAAATTTTCCTCTATTTGGTGAAGAAGATATTTGGTATTTACGTTTCCAGACAAGATAGTCCGCGAGGCATGCGTATCTTATTGATTTTATTATTAAGTATTGATTTTGTCTCAGGAAAAATATGTCATGTAAATTCAAGTTACGCAATCGATACGACAGTTGTGTTTCATGTCGTTTCGAGAAAAAGGTGCCTAATTTGTGTGGAAGTTTTAGATTTTGATCTCGAATATTAGAACCCAGCAAGTGGGGCTTAGTATGTCTGTTTGTTGAAATATTCCATTTTTTCGAAGTAGGAAAGCTACAAATGTAAGACAGAGATAGGAAATATACGAATCAAATTAGTAACCAATTGTCATCGCTTTCCAAGCCAAAATTTAGTTCTTCTCCATGACACACTCAGTTTTTGATTACTTATTGGTTTTTATGTCAGTGACATGACATTGGCAATTTTCCCTGGCAGTCCACAGTACGGAGTCTGACAGTGACGGTACTTTGAACATTTTTAGTATCCGTCCACAGGACGGCATCTGTCTAGTTTGTTTAAAACTGTTGGACTAGAATTTGGTAGCAACATATAGTGATTCCGATTGAGAATCTAAATTGAGAATCTAAATTAGTCCAAAGATAGAAAACTGTATCCCCTCCAAAAAATAGTCTTCCCAAAATATAGTCCTGGTAATGGGGTTTGCTATGCCAAATGATGCTACTGTAGGATCTGCAGTGGTGGATCCAGGATTTCCCTGAGGGGGCGCCAACCTACTATTTGACCAATTTTCCCGAAGACTGCATGAAAATGAAGAAATTTTGGCTCAGGTGGGGTTTGGGGAATACTTTCGTTGTGCCCCTGGATCCGCCACTGATCTGTTCAAGAGGTACAAAGGACAGGCTCAAGTGTGTGGCAGTAGCCATTGATCATTTAAACCCGCCCAGACGACGGGTGTTTACTAGTTATATGGATAAACCTGAATTGTTGTTTCTTTACCTGTGTCAATATACGCAGCCACAGAGAAGTCGTACGGAAACGTGAGAGTGTCAAACGGGATGACGGTGTCTATCGGGGTGGGATAGTTCCGGTCCTCCAGGGAGTGTCCCAGCGCCGTGGGGGTCGAGGCGTCAAACGTGTAGGCGACGGCCCCCGGGGCCTCCTCCAGGAACACTCCCATACGGTCCCCGTTCTCTATCCGAGCACATTTACCGAACTTAGAGCTAATGTAAATCTGAAACGATAAAAGGATCGGTGGGTGCACATTTATTTAATGAATGTATTTAATTAGTAATATGCTTAATTAAAACCATAATATAATTCAAATATAAAACATCGTATTCTAGTCATTGGTGCATTTTCGCAACCCACGTTACCCATTCCTATGATTACACGCAAAAAATAGAAAAAGACAACGTAGTGAAAAGTCACAAAAGGCTGGCTATTGCTATGATTTAACATTATTATGACATCATAATGACATTATGTGTAAACAAATTCCCACCAATGAATGCAGCTTAAAGTAGGCCTACTTATCATAAAAGTACCAAGGCATATCCCCAAAATACTATGGATTCCCCTCTTTTAATCACTAAGCTGACTCTAAACGAGCCAGTAATAAGTAATCACGTTGAGGTGTGCTACGTGAAAACAATACATTCAGCAAGTTTCATTTTCAGAGAAAAAATCAGGACATCAAAATAGATCGCGTTACATCCCAAAAAAAAGTCACGAACATGTCTCCGCAAATTGAGAAATTAACCTCCTTCTATTTTCCATTAACTCCACAAAACAACATTTTGTTCCATGTTTGAGAAATATTGACCTTTTTCTGAAGGGGGTCATGGGAAACAAATACTATTCTCTCCCCTAAGGATTAAAAAGCCATTCAAGCCTTGGTTTTACATTCCTATTTGGCCTGGAATCAAACTTTTACCGCTTTGGTTATAATGATATTTGTTGCATAAATGACACAGATTGTTACGAAATTTTGGTGAAGTATTTGTCTTAGGGCGCATAGTTTACAAATATGTCTCACATAACAGTAATTGTCATCTAAAAATGTATGTCTTATTGTAGGAAATCATTCCTTCCCTCGGGAAAACAATTTCAACGACAATTTATGCCACACCCGAGGAATGATGGGTTTTTCTTCTCTTGTTCCGAAACATTATGGTGGTAGGTTTTTCCTATTTTAAAATGAGAACTTAAGCACTGAAAATGACCAGTTTATGCCTATCCCAGAGGGCAACAACATTCACACGCTTTATGTTTAAATATTTCAGCACACTCCTGTGTTATTTTTTATCTCAATTTTTACAAACCAACAAAGTTAATGGCAAAGTCATGATCTCAAATGACTCAACAAAACTTGTACGACAATCTTAAGGTTTCCTGCCACTATGTAGATTTTCGAAATTAACATTCATGACATAGATTTTGTGACGCTGACTTTTTCCATAATGAGTACTCCAATGCATGATCTCAGCACATACAGAGAGCTTAATGCTGAGAATAAATGAAATGAATCGTCTCAAACTTTGATGCATAATTTTGAACTAATCAAATTCAATAGCTCAAATGCATTGAATCAATAAATAGTGTATATTTTCAAACTAAATAATATGATTTAAAGGACCAATCAGACTTATGGACACTGATTGTAATAAATTGATGAATAGATTGTGATGTTATTAAGTTGTTAATTGGATGGAAAGAAATAATATGGCTTAGTGAATTCGTTTTGATAAGCTTACTATGTCACTTGGAAAAAGTTTGCATGTGCAGTTTTGGGCGAAATATCTTTTCCCGTCGCACTCGCTAGAAACATATTGGTGTGAACAAGGTTTAAGGTATACCGCCAAGGAGTGAAGGCGAACGCGAAAGAGAAAGCAAAAGCAACATCGCTTGGAAGGACTGAATAGATTTATACCAGTTGTTTTGTAGATCGAGTGAAAGTGAGAGTGAAAGTGAAAGCAAAAGCACTTTCTTGATCGCTTAACTCTTTGACCGCTTTAGCATTTTTTTCCAAATGGCTTGCCAACATATTATGCATATATATACACACAGTGCAAAAAAAAAATGGCTTTCAGCTCGTTATGCATATATACATGCACACTTTTCATTATTTGATGTTTTCACTGTGGCATTGTGAGTTGCATGTGGTATTTCAATGAAGTGTGTTGTCTAATGCCCCCAGGGGTGGGGGAGGGTCAGAGGCCCCCTCCCCATGAAACTAGGTCAAAACAAAGATGACAACCAAACCCCTCATCAACTGATCAATACTATTGACTTTTGATCACTTACTGTAGTTATCGCTCACTTTTTGACAAACACATGTCTGAGGACAATGGAATGTTTACATTTCGAGTTGAAGGCTTTTTCAGATTGCGCATATATATATGCATAAAGCAGCCAAGGGGTTAAGGATTGATTGGAGCGAAAATGGCTTTTGCTTTCTCTTTCGTTGTCGCTTTCACTCGGTGTGAATAGTCCCTTAGACTTGTTTTACTTACGTCCTCTCTATCTAGAACGACAGACGGAATGACTCTGGTCTCTGAGATGAGACGGAAGGATTTCTGGTTCCCGGAGGGCCTCCAGATCTGGAACCGAAGCGGTTTGTTGCTTCGGAAAAATGCTGAGTAAGCAAACACCACCCCTCGGGTCAGGATGACGTCATTGAGAAGAAACGTTGCTCCGGAAACGTCCACGCCGGACACAGATGCTTGTAACTGGTTACCAATGACAACCACATTGTTACTTTCTGAAATAAGAAAAGAAATCAAGTCATAAAATGTACAATCATTTCATCTGTAGACGAATTTGGCAAAAAATATTCTGGTAAATGTGCTATATCCCAACTGCCTGGACTTTAATTGTACGCTTCCTTTGACATTTCTGCCACACGACCTGTTACCTTGACCTTTCAATTGAAAATTGCCTTTCTAGGAATTAGGAATTAAGTTAGTTTTGTTTGTTTTCCATTGTCGTTGGAAAACGACTATGATTTAAAACTAAACTTATTTCGAAACGTATCAAGATCTCAGCGCTTTATTCTCTTTGTTCACACCAGTCGACGATATGTTTGCCTTGTGGGCAACCTTGCTTTTTCGCCACATATCTTGTTCTTTTCAAGAAAAACACTTTAAATGCGATAAAAATTGTATCAATGCTACGTTTGTTATCTACATGCACACGGACAATTTAGCCGCTTCAAAGGTTTTTGTCTAATTGCGGAATTCGACGACTAAAATAGTGGTAAAAGTTGTTTATTTGTTTTCAGATTTATTTTAAACGAGTTAAAATTATTTCCACACTTGAACGTTTTGTGACAGTACACATGCAGGTATGCATCTGTCGTTTTGCAAAATTACCTCATATGTCAATCAAATATTTATTTTATTTCAGAGTTAAAATTGGAAATTTTCCCCAGACAAGATTCAGAGACAGGGTTTTCCACCTTCTGGCATGAGCAACAAAAGGTTCAGGAAAAAGGTTCAGTGGAATAATTGAGCAATGCAAATTCTTTTAAAGGAATTACTCTCTTCACAACATTCTTGAGTCGACCCATCTGTCCTATCATTTCTCATACTTTTTTCCATTTTTTTTGATACCCCTGTTTTGGATTTCTGGTGACATCTGCCCTAGGTTTCAAAGCCAGGGTGGATTATTCACCTGCATGCTTTCTTGCCTGCATGCTATTCACCTCTGGCACAACACCTGTTGACTGTTATAGAGGTCAGCATGGCAGCTGAGCCTTTTTGATCCACATACTTGCAGATGACTCCACAAGCATTGGTGGAGGTTTGGGGCTCAAACCCACGACCGTCTGTGCAGTGAGCACGGCACTGTAAACCATTCGGCGAACTGAACTCTGGCTCGGCTTGTCTCGTACTTTCCTAGCTTTCAATGATGTAAGAGAATGCACAAAACCACAACAATGCATTGGACAACAGAGTCCATTCGCTAATTGCCAAGAATATTAGATTGGTTCTATTGATGTCCAGTGAAAATGACTACGACCGAATTAATTTGAATTATTTCTTGTAATGATGTCACTCTCTGTCTTCGGTTAACTTCAAGCGATAAATAAGACGGCGACCACCATTGTTTTCAATGATGTCACGTCATTTTTGGTTCTTTATTCATCGTAGAATCTTTGTCACACAGGATATGAAGCATTTTTATATTTTATTCATGATTTGTATCACAATCCACCAACTATCTCATCTCCATGTTACTCATCGTGAACTGAAACAAAACCCTACTGAACGTTGCGAGGACGGAACATTAGGTTCTTTGTGCGGGAGGCTTGTTTTGTCCATGACGGGTGTTTCAATGGAAATTGTCCGAACGTTTTATCCATCTGTATCACTTACTGTGTTTGTACACCCACGAGATTCGGGGCTTTCCGAGTAATACTCTCCATTACCCTTTTTTCGGAGAAAATATTTTCACTTTTCACACTGCCGGGAGAGTATCCTTTTCTGACTGTTTTCAATACCTTCAGTCAATTCTGACTTAGTTTTCCAATATTGGTCCATGAGAAAATATATTTGGAAGCATAAATAAATAACCAATACATGTCTCAAAAATAATATTAACCAATACATGTCTCAAAAGTAATATTTAACTACTGTACAACATTGAGATCAGGGGTTTCAAAAAGTTTCAGCAAAAAATAAAGTTGTCTGTAGTGGGAATTGAGCTCACAACTCATGATCTCTAGTTTAGAAGTCTGATGTCCTGCCTACTGCACTAACCAAGCATGTGTTAGGAGATTTTTAAACTGAACTTTGTTTCATACATCAATTCATTTTTGGGACTTTGATCATTTCTAGAATCAATGGAGCATGACTTAATAAGGATCTGAAAGTCTCAGACTTCCTAGCAAAGAGAATTTAGCACAGAAGGCATTGCATCAGACTTCTAAACCAGTGATTGTGAGTTGTGAGCTCATTTCCTACTGGTGCCAATTTTTTTTTTTGCTGACACTTGTTGAAACCCCTTGAGGTCAATATTGTACAAAGACGTCAGAAATGTTAGATTTGCGATCTTTATGAAAACCTCGATTAATTCTGTTACTTGGCTTCCGTTTAATATCAAACTATCATTCAAATAGGCATGTTGATGGGAGGACAGAAGAACACTTTATTATTGAATTCATATTTCGAGAAGAAAAACCAATGGAATCTCACAATGTCTTCCGGCTATTGTTGAACACAAATAATTTTGTCTGCGTTGCCAAAGTTCAGCAATTTATCGAAATGTAGGAGAATACAAACAGGATACTAAGTGGTGTGTAAAATTCATTAACTAATTGGATTTCTCACTCTACAATCACAAACAAACACACAGTGGGAAATTTGTAGCGATTAAACTCACATCTCACGTGAGATTACGAGAGAGATTTAATGATTCTCTTAATCTCCACTTGTACGGTGTCACTAACCGACTTTTTTATGTATTTCTACCTTGGGTTATTTATTTTGGCATAGCTTCATTAAGTCCTAGTATCACAGATCATAGCTTTATTAAGCCACAACTGAAAGGCAATGAAAAGTACGTTCCAAAAAGTACTGTGGTTTTTTATGTAACTTTTCAGTACTGTGACCATGGTGAACAAATATATAAAAAAGAAACATTCCGAAAATCCACTCTTGGAATGAATTTTGTTTGCACAGACACAACTTTAATGGAAGGAAACGTGTTTTGAGTTGAATCATTGACGGTAAATGCTGCAAAACACATGGTGCCTCCCTTTACCATTACTTTCATTTTGACACCAATTGCTGTATCGGATTATGCATCTACAACAAGATAATCCAATGAAAATATTAAGAGAAAGCAGCACAGTATCTGTGCTAAAATGTATCAAATCATTAAAAATGACTATTATAAGTCCCCGTATAGACAGCACAACAAATCAAAATTCTCAAATGCATTGTTAACGTTTATATATTGCCATAGTAATGTAACAAGTTTAGAAGCTCTTATTATTTCCTCGTTGTGTTGTGGCAGCAAGAGTTTAAAATGACAGATAGATGTCTATTACAGGAAAACAAATGAGTGAAAATAATTTGGCTAGATTGCTTCAATTTTTCATCCGGTGATTCCGGGTGTTTTTAGTGAAATAGCAAGTCGATCACCGAAGCAATATTTTGTTCAGGTACACATATTATGCAGACATTTTCTGGGACTGGAAACGTTTTCTGACTATTTGGTCTCAATGTCAACAGAACTATTGAATTGACAGCCTAGTTTTTCACATTTTCAAATTCTCAAATTTGGGGTTAGCTAGTAATTTATCTAATATTAGCTTAGCTATGTTATTTCTAAATAAATGACTTGTAATGTAAATCAATTTCAACTTGAAAAGAAATATCACATAAACAATACAGAACGGTGACTGAAATCCCTGGTAGATTCTGACAGATTTTGAAGGCTCAGGAACAACCCACATGTGTGAGGCCTTGAACGTGCGGGGGTTACCAATACCATGTAACCTCGTTCTAACATTATGCTATTTGTCACCTGGCGATTTATTTCTCTCTTTCTTTGTTGCTTTCGAACAATTTGCTCACTTTTCTCCAATTTTGTCGTCACACAATTGCCGTCATCTGTTCCACTTTGCACTTGAACTCTTCGGACAATTTTTTTTTCAAGTTGGAAAAATGTTGTTCCGTACATTTGGCATGCTGAATGTCTATTCTTCAAAAAAGTTCTCAAGTTGGGGAAATGTCATTGTGCCACTACGCAAGGTTACAAGTTAGAAATAATTAAGCTTTATTTCAAACTGGAACAATTCTTAATAAGCAAGCAAATATTCCATAGAAAAAAATATTAACCGTTCAAGGAAGATAAACAATCACATTCATACTTTAGAGTTTATTCACCCTATATCTGTTTGGGACACTCAGATTTATTTATTGTACCTATTTGAACTTTTTAATTTTCTATGAAACAATTTTGAAGTGAAGATTAATAGAAGTGCAGCAAGTTGAAGGTAGTAATCAAACGTAGCATCTCCGCCTTTGAGATCTGTGCAAAAACATTACTGTCGGGAAATGGACAAAGAGCATCAATGGAATTTGATTTAAACGAATAGGCAATGATGAGAAAGGTGTATCTAATCGAGGTTTCCCTAAATTATACAAAGTTGGCAACCTTGCCAACAAAGGTAAACTTGGAAGAACTAAAATAAAATCAGCAAAAACTATTGTCTCTGGTGGAGATAAAATCCAGGACCTCTTTTGATTCCTTTCTAACTGTGTCAATTAGACATGTGTTGGATAATGAGATATCTAAGCTGAACTGTTTCATGCATTACTTCACTTTTGGGATTTGGATCATTTCTAGAATCATTCAACCATGACTTTATGAAGTCTCAAAGATTCTGACCAGCAACCAAATGTCAACTTAGCACAATTAGCAAGGCATCAAAATAGATTACAAGAGGTCTTGGGTTCTATTCCTACTGGAGGCATTTTTTGACTGAATTTATTTTGTTCTTTCCCGTGTAAGTCTTTGTTGGCAACGTTGATAACTTTGTATAATTTAGGGAAACCTCGAATGGCTCAAATAAATTTAATTTGAGAAAGAGGACAAATAAGTTAAATACCTGTTTTCACTAGATTAATGCCCAACAATGCAGAGATAGTTAAGAGACACTGTAGGTTGTATTCATATTGCAATAAATCCATTTTTTTGTCGTTTAATCCTCAAGAGAGTCTCAATTTTGCAGCGGAAAACTGAGCTTCAGCGGCACACATCACATTCTGCTTTTTCTGCAATTATCATGTTTGTCTTTTAAGTACAGATGACTTTATCACACACTTTGCCGCATAAAACTAAGCCTTGTCTTCCCTTCGTTGATAGGGCTTTTTGTCTTGAGTCTTCTTTGTAAACAAACACAAGGCTACGGAGTTTTGTGTTGAAAGCGTACAAAAACTAGTATGCGAATCCCGCGATCTTGGCGAGGATTTTTAAAGCCAAACCCCTGCAGCAGAACCGACCAGGGACCGTCTACTACTCACCCAACTGGAAACCCATGTCATACATTCAGTATGGCAGTACATATTCTGTGGTTTAATATCTGAACATGTAAGTGTTGTAAGGTTCATTCACACTGCACGAAAACGAATGCGAACGACAAAACTACTAAAGAACAAAATTACAATCATCAAGATAAATTTCCGCATTCGCTTTCGCTCGATATAAATGGACCTTTAAGAATCAATATTTCACACCTGAATTCTAACTGACCGATTTCGCCAGTCAAATGATGTGTGTGAAGAGTGTCTTGCCAACTGTAAGAATTTGTTTTACATTCTGCAAGGATGTTGAACACTGTTATTCCATGGTCAAATTGTGAGCCAAATCTTGGTTCGAAATCTTGGTCCTGTTTGCAGTGTGATATAAAGTTGAATGGTCTACCTACGCTACACATTCTACTATGTTTTCCTTTGAGCAGAAAAGTTAAATTGATATGATTTACACTACGGTTAGAGTCAGGTCATAAATCAAGACAATTCACTGAAAACTAAGTTAATCGCATCTTTTATGATACTTTTTTATATAGAATAAAGGCAATAATATTTGCTACCCTTCGCAATCTTTCAAGTTGCCATCAAATTACTTTGACGATCAAAGATAAAGATAGTTGCTGCGACAAATGTTGTTTGAACGTCATTGGATAAATAGTCACAACACTGAATTGTGCTGCAAATTTCTGATGGATAGGTTCTCAGAAGTATTCTACATCAAATTCCACGCGAAGTTCATTTCTTGAAATCTTCCACAGTCTTCAATACAATTAGAAAATTTCTGTTTTCTCCGAAAGCAAATACATTTCTAGTACATAATTTTTTCCTAACAGAAAAACAATTTAATTGGCCTGGCCAAAAACTGTTTACTACCAAAACAGATTTCGCATAAAACATTTGGTAGGATCCTATCGGCAATAAACTTGCTTGCTCCTCGTAGTGCAAAATTGTACAAAAAAATCAAGTTTCAAATACTCAAACAGTTTGCATGGTCCCAAGTTGCAAAATGAAACTTTGATAAATTTCGCATTCAATTCACGTTCCAGTGTCAGTGTAAAAACCTGCTTGAATATCCATGTCAGAACTTTGTGACAACAACCGATTCTCCATAAACAGTTTAAAATGGCGAAGGAAAACTGCAAGGACTTCATTCACACTGTCAACTGAGACATGTTATTCTAACATGGGTAAGATTACACTACAACTAACGTCAGGAAATCTCCATTACAGACAGAGTATTATGTTTCATGAATCAAGATTGGCGGACTTTTTTGTGGGGCCACTGGTACCCCTGTTTTGGACTTCTGGTGAATTCTGCCTTGGGTAAACGCATCCATGTTGAAACTTACTCCCAATAAACAAAGGGTTCAAATTTGAATTTAAGACCAACAAAATTACCATTTACTTATTTGTTTAAACATTGTGTTTTGCATCTGGGGTTTTGAAACATGGGGAAATGCAAGGTCCCTATTTGCTGTAGTGAAAAGAGAAAAAGGAGGTCCTTTTTATACTAAAATGTATCAAAGTATAAATTGGCAGATCCATTCCTGTAAATATTAATGATTTTTTTATGCTGCTATGGTTCATCATTTGTGAATTAGTTTAATTTCGTTTTCATATTGGTTTTTCATATTGCCTTCAGGACATGTGTGTGTTTTTGCATTTCCCTGTATGTAAATAATGTAATAAAATGTGTTGAATTTGGATGGTCCCCAAAACAAGGACACAGAAGCACATGGTAGGTGGTCCTACATCCTTCAGTAACTTTAACTGTCAATTTCCTTAAGACACTGAGGCTTTTAGTCCAGTTACCCGATATTTCAACCTCTAAAACGCACAGCGAAATCCATCAGCACTCGATAGCTGAACAGGGAGGGGCTGCATTCAACATGTACGGTCATATTTCTTTTCTACTGTGCTGTAGCCTTTTAGTTTGGTCATGTGCAAATTAATTGTTCGGAAATTTTTTAAAGATTCAGGTACTTTGAGCGACGGTTTGTTTGCCACATAGTTTTGGCTACTGTTTCTCTATGGTGATCTTAAGTGTAAACAGAGATGTTACTATTGTGTTTGAACTGGATACTCATTCATCTTCTTGAAATATAAGATGCTGAGAAAGGAAAGCAAATTCACTACAGAGCGATGAATTAAAAGAAAAGTTGGATAAGTAATATACCTTCCGTAGATGGAATTTTGCTTTACAAAATATGTTTGCATATAACACCCTGAAGGAGGTTCAAGTGATTCTGACATTTGCGACAGTTGCAAAGAATTCTGATTTGATGTTCGGTGGAAGCCTATGGAAAAAATATCTTGAATGATGTAAAAGAACTAGCTAGAGTTGTCTGCAAAATAATATTGCAGAAAAATACTTGATTGTGGATAGATCCGAATGACGTCTTAGTTTTTACAGATTTCCTATGGATTGCTCAGATATTCACAGATCTTCCAACAGGAAGTGAGGAAAAAATTCTTAAGTTTCTCTTATTATTTTTGTTACTGGTGACATTACACGACAGAATTCTCAGTACGTAGTTTTATGCTAAAAACTATTTTACTATTTACATTCATTGTAAAAAATTAACGGTTTTTGGAGGACATAGTGTTTTTTGTGGGCCCTGGTGGGCCCTTGTGGGCACTGGTAGCCTTGTCTAGGATTTCTGATGATGGCTATCCTGGATTCCAAAGCCAGAGTGGATCCCCTTCTTTGCATGCTTCATTGCCTGTGTCTGATGAATTCATCATCCATTGTAAAATGCTATCAGTACATTCTGCGCTTCCGGAAAAGGAAGAATCCTCCAACTTCCTGTTGGGTGTAAAAGTGTTTTACCAGACAGAAGAAACTTTCTTAACAAAATATAAAAGGAACACTTAAGTGAGCACTTCAATTCATCCTGGTGTATATTACTGAACTTTAGGTGAAAAAAACACCATTTAATACGTAAAAGAATTTAAAATATTCGCGCGTAATGGAAATATCATAGTACCATTCAGTGATCAAGTTTAGCATGGATAAAGTGTGAGCTAAACATTAATGATTTTCGTTTAAGAAATTGTATTGAATTTCACGGTCCATTAAAGTATCAATTGTAAAACACATAAAGCCATAGGATTAATGGCTGGTGTTCCGTTACGTTTACGTTTGTTGACTGTTAAACTTTGGTCAGCCACTCGAGTTTTCCTTAAATTAAGGCTTCTCTGTTTAATTAGTCCAAATAGCCTCATTAGACATAGACAATGGTGCATGATAATTGAGTTTTTCATAATCACAAAAAATTGGCAATAATTTCAATATTGGCATCTACTTGAAAACAATAAAAATCCAGCAACAAAATGTTACCCCAGTGAGCATTGAACCTAGGACCACAGTCATTTGGATCTGATGCTTGGCTCTGTGAGCTATTGAGGCATATGCTACTTGGGATATCCTTAAATTGTCTTGTGTTACTACACCACTTCAATCTTGGACTTAGATAATTTAGTTAGAACCAATTGAGCATGGCCATATGCAGATCTTAGATCTCCCAAGGAACACATGCCTCAATGGCTCAGAAAGCAGAGTGTTAGATCCAAGTGGCTGAGGTCCAAGGTTCAATGCTCATTGAGATAACACTTTATTGCTGGATTTATTTATTTATACTTTATTTGCAAGGTCTTCCATGGTTAGCAAAGCCAAAGATGTATAGAAATGGCAGTGACAGTGCTATTTCTAGACACCAGTTTTAGGAGAAGGTGCCTGAACTGAATGTTTCATGACTTCTCTGTATTGGCAGACTGGTCTCCAAACACAGATATGTCATGCACATTGCACACCTGGTAAGACAGGCACTAGTGTAGACACTGCACTCTGTCTTGGAGATAATTATTTGCTACCTGGAGGCCTTACATTTACATAGTAAAACCTGTGATGCCAACATTGTAAATTTCAGCAAATTTGTGAAAAACTCGATTGCAGTTGCTTAAGCCTACAGCTAAAACTGAAAGTTGTGTGATGTAATGAATAGAAAGTTGGGCTTGAAGTCTAAAGTTTCTTCTTTCAGTTTTTGACACTGCAGAATATTTTTGTCTAATAATAATAAACTTTCTTCTTGCAATACAAGAAACATTAAGAGCTCCATCATATGGCAACTGTCCAAAGAACTAGTTCTGCTAAAATGCAGACAGGATTTTACTGTATTTATTGGATGAGAGGATCAATCATTGACGTGCAGTCCACAGACGGCGATGACGATAGCAACAACAACGATGACTACAATTACAACGACAGATGGAATACGAGTTATGACAGCACAGTCTAATTTCGGTATCTTGCCGGGAAAATACAAGTTTCGTACTAAAATCGATGCATGGAAACACGATTTTCCAATTATCAACGCAAAAGTCCGCAAACATGTAACCGGAAAGATAATGTAATTAACCGTTGTTGCGGCTTCCAACCAAAATGTGCTTCCTGTTCCTTGCATCTTCGCACGCGCATCAAATCATGTTCCTTGAAGACGACCACACCTCCTAAAGTACGGAAGAAATCTCCTCCATGACCCACGCTGTAAGGAAAGACGCAAGAAAAACCTGTTAAGAGGATTCTACAAAAAGTCATGACGACCATGCGAGCACAAGCAAATTCTCTTCAAATGCTTGTTTATGTATTGCTCCCACTCTTTTTTGTTGATTTCCTTGTTTGTTGTGTTTCTACCAGAGAGATATCGCCTCGGGTGTCCGTGCCTTTCCTTCTTTCCGACGCTCCCAAGAAGTTTCGTAAAATTCACCCAAAAAATGTTTTTCGAACCAATGGATTTAACACCTGAAATACATGAATGGGGTTTCTCTAAATTGAACCGAACCTTCATTGAATTCACTGAATTCAGCAAATTCAGAGAGTCTAAGAAAATTACTAAAACATGAATTATGATCAATTTAGATGTCTTCTCTGTTAACTGTACTCTGTGGCACAGTGGTAGAGTCACAGTGGTAGAGTCTCAGTCCCTTACACAAGAGATAGTGGGTTCAAGTGCATCTGTTAGCTGTGCTCTGTGGCACAGAGGTAGAGTCTCTGTCCCTTATACAAGAGATAGTGGGTTCGAGTACATCTGTTAGCTGTGCTCTGTGGCACAGTGGTAGGGCCTCTG
>JBCAUG010130448.1:0-21004 GCA_038406175.1 Haplosyllis leylae | reverse complement strand
AAGAGAAATTGTGAGATTTCAGCAAAAAATATTTCCCATTTAAAGAGCAAAGCTGTTTACAACAGCTCTGCTAAAAAGGGAGAAAATTAAAGAGCTGTTTCAAGACACTGCTGAGTTAATGCCAACTAATGTGACTGGGTTGGAACAAGTGTGTATAAACGAAGTACTGTATCACAAGTTGCCATTTAAAGCAAAGGTGAATGATCAAAGATTGCACGGAATGAACTCTTTTCTTACTCGAGGGTTAGGTCCATTGATTTGTGTTCTTGATAAAATCATAAACTTTGAAGCTTTTTTGTCAATATCAGATCAAAAGCAAATAGAAGTTCAGAATGATGGTAAATTGACAGTTCGTGGCAGCATGTTTGATGTATCAGAGGTGAGGACATTGATTAGTAAGGGCATTTATGTTCTAGCAGTAGCAAATGGAATATGCCTTCAGAAACGTAAAAGTCTCTTGAAAAGTTACCTTGATAGGAAATATCATAACCTCACTCAACCATCGAATCCAGTAACTAGGGACTTGTTAGGGCCAGATCTTGAATTGAAGATCGCAGAGCAAAATAAAACCCTGGAAGCAGGGAATAGGTTATTTACATGGCATTGATTTTATAGGAGAACGGCTGACAGCAGGTTCCCTTCTCGAGACAAAAAATTTCAAGTGAACAACAAGAACAAATATTATTACAGTAGGCAACAGAGAAACAATTTTCGATCACAAGGCTCACATTTTAGACCCAGATACCAGTCTTGAGGAGGGAACGATTTTAGGGATAGATCCCGCGGCAGGGGGAGGACAACCCAAAATAGAAACAGAGGGAATTACAGAAATTTCAACTGTGGCAGATTTGGCAACAGGGGTAATAAAAATTCAAAGTAATGGAGACTATTGTTGAAAGCTATGGAAAATACCCGCTAGGAGGGCGATTGCGATATTTTGGGAATTTCTGGAAATACCTTACAAGGGATAAATATGTTCTCAGTTTAATCCACGGAGCTAAGCTAGAATTTGAGGATAGTATCCCAATCCAAACTAAAAAGCCTTACCCTATCCGTTTTAGTCATGAAGAGGAACAATTCCTTAATGACAAAATTGAACAGCTTTTGCGAGAAGAAATAATAAGGGATGTAACGGTCGATCATCATAACACAAAGTGGCTAAGCAATGTTTTTCTAAGGAAGAAAAAAGATAACTCTTACAGAATGATTTTGGATTTGTCCAGATTGAACAAAAAGTTGAAATATCAAAAATTTAAAATGAATACAATATTTGATGTCCTTAAAATGACCAGGAGGAATATGGTAATGGCTTCAATTGACCTACGTGAGGCCTATTTTCACTTACACATATGGCCTGAACATGCTAGGTTTTTGAGATTTAAATTTAAGGATAGAATAATGGAATTTTCAAATTTACCGAACGGGCTTTGTTCGGGACCTAGATGGTTCACTAGGATTTCTAAAGTAATTATGCAATATTTGAGAAAAAAGCTAATTCAAATTTTGATCTATCTTGACGATACATACCTCTGTGCAGAAACTGCTGAGGAACTGATACATAACGTTCAAATAACCCTGGATGTATTCAGAAAGTGAGGATTTACTGTAAACTCCAAGAAGTCCAGTTTACAACCTTCAACAAAATTGGAGTTTTTGGGGTTCTTGATCGACAGCGTACAGTACACGATCTCTCTCTTGGACAAAAAGAGAGAAAAAATTAAAGAGGCTTGTATAAGGGCTATTAGATCCAAAAACATTTCCATACGCTACCTGGCAAAATTAATTGGACTTTTTGTGTCAACGTTTCCTTGTACTGAAATAGGACAGTTACACTATAGAACTTTGGAACGATATAAAATTATCATGCTGGCTAAATTTAAAAATTGGAACTACCGCATTAAGCTAAATTCCGAATGTAAAAAAGAAATTAAATGTTGGATTAACAATATAGGTTCAGATAAATTCTGTAGAAGCCTAGAGGAAAAGGTACCGATTGAAAAATTATACACAGATAGCAGTGGCACCGGTTGGGGTAGTTTTTTGAACTCTAGTAAAAGAGAAGCATGTGGCAAGTTTCTGCCGCAACAAATGCACCATTCCATTAACACTAAAGAATTACTAGCAATATCTTTAGCTTTGCATAGTTTTAAAAAGGAGATTTCTGAAAAAACTATTCAAATATTAACTGACAATTGTACCGCACTCAGTTGTTTGAAGAAAAAGGGGAGTCAGCATCAATTCCGCGACGCAATAACTAAATCAATTTATGATCTAGCACGTAGATATAAGTTTCATATTGTAGCCTCATTCGTGCCCGGGGTTAGTAACCCAGCAGACCGCAGTTCACGCAAATACAGCGAGCTCTCAGAATGGTCGCTGCATGATGACACGATGAAAATTATTAAATCTTTTGGCTATGAATTTGATATTGACCTTTTTACAACATACTTGAACCAGAAGCACAAAATATTTGCAGCCTGGAGGGCTGACCCCGAGGCCACCTATATTGATGCATACCTCCTGAACTGGAATAATTTTCAACCCTTCATTTTCAGTCCGTTCAACCAACTGTCAAAAGTATTGAAAAAACTCATGGAAAACAATGTCCGAAAGGCAATATGCGTCACGCCAATATTTCCATCAGCGATTTGGTACCCCCAATTCATCAGAATGGCAGTAAGCACTCCAAAAATCCTCCCCAAAGATTCTGCAAGAAAGATGTTCTTGCCATGGAATCTGGAGAAAAGGTACCCCCTGTATCGGAAAATGAGACTAATGTGTGCAGTTTTGTCCACGCGTTGCTCAAGTCGAAAGGCTTCTCAGAAAAACATTCCCAGCAAATAGGTTACCATGCATGGTGGCAAGGGTCCCATAAACAAATGAATTGCGTGATAAAAAGATGGAATGAGTTTTGTGACAAAAGTGGGACTCTGACATTTGGTTTGAAGCTCCTAGACATTCTGAATTTCTTACAAGCATTGTTCGAGGAAGGAAAAAGTTATAGTACACTGAATAAAAGTAGACAGGTAATGGTTGAAATGCGAAAATTGGCAGGTTTAAGGATGACACCAACTGATTATAATTACCTTAGCAAGTTCCTCAAATCTTGTTTCAATTTACGGCCACCCATTGCTAGTCGCCCCAGAGCAGCATGGGATGTGAATGATCTGCTGAAATTGTTGGTAGAAGAGTGGCCGGACAATCCACAGTTACTGCACAGTAAATTAGCAGGAAAAATAATATTGGTGATGATGATAGCAACTATGTGCTGCAAATCTGAAATAGAACAACTATGGTTGAGTGAGATGGTAGAACTAAACAATGGGAACTTGAAATTTCGGTTATTGAAACCCACCAAGACTTACAACATGGGAAATTTTAAGAAACAGAGTAAACTTCAATTTCTCACCATCCCACAAATGTGGGGAAACAATAAACTCTGTCCAGTGTTAGCACTACGTAATTTCCTTGACAGGACACATTTTTTCAGAAGAAATACAGATGAAGTTTTTATCATAATGCAAGATCCCACTAGGCCAGCTTCCTCTTATACCCTAGCACGATGGTGTAAATTAGTTTTGAAAGAGGCAGGACTCGGGGAATTCACACCTCATTCAGCCAGGGCCTCTTCCTCCACCAAAGCATTACTGGCAGAGGTCCCCCTTGAGAGGATACTTGAAAATGCGGCATGGAGTAGTATGTCTAGCTTTGTTAAGCAATATCTGAGGCTGCTAAAAACATCAAAAAATATGGAGGAAGGGGATAATGAAAAAACGTCACACGAGGTACAAATAGTAAGGGAAATAAGTGAGAAGTATGTACCACACACAACAGGTAAAGACGAATTAACTCCTCGGGGTCCACAAGTACACCAGAGGGGACATAAAATGAAGTTGCAGTAGATCCCGAATCCACAGCTAGAAATAAAAGAAAGTAGCACATTAGTGAGTAGCACAAATCAACATAGTAAGGTCAACATAAATAAGACGATGAAATCTAATCAAAAGACCACTCCCGGTTCATCCACAAGCCACAAACGTGGCAAGAATGTGCATACTCATGGGAAAGCGAGTAAAAGTACAGTTTGTTTGACAGATTCTAATGTAAATGATGAACAAATGCCCCTTAGGAGTGGCAAGTTGATAAAGAAAGTAATTGCCCGGAAGGTCACAGGGGAGAATGTTGATAAATATACATCAAGCTGTCAATCACCTGTCAAGATTAATAGTAAACAGATATCACATTACAAATGGGTGCCGCATTATCAGATACTCACAGAACCATTAGCACATGTGACAGCTGATAACGCAAGTAACCTGACACCAACTGATCATGAGAAAGAAGTGCACTTGGGAAATGCAACTCAGGATTTAATCCAGGAGGGGCAGAGACTGCAACTAAATAAATACGAAAAATTGGCTGAGGATAAGTATAACATGACAGATATTTGGCGATCTAATGAACCGCGGTGCGTACCAAGGGAGAGAGTAAGAGGGAAAACGTTAAAGAGATCGAAAATCAGAGCTAAGTCAAACTTGGAGGTTGGGACACAAAAGATAAAACCAAAGCAGCTTAGGAATAATACAGGCGCTGGGGTTAAGAAATTGGAAAATTTACCACCAAAGAATACCCTCGTTTCAGATACTGGTCCGTTGATTGATAACAGCTCTCATAATCTTTCCAGGGGGAAATCTGCTCTGACTCCAACAAACTCAACATTGGGTTCGTCCACACAATTAACTACGTCACAGAAGGCTCCGTGCATAATTACAGGGAACAGGACAACTCCCAGCAATACTTTCAGTTATGTGGATCAATGTTGCACCGCCAAGCAGTCCACAGCGCATGTTTCAAAGGAGGTGCAACATCAACTGGTCCAAGACCCACCAAAAACAAAAATACCGGGGGGAACAATCCAGATACTAGGTAGCACAGCACCGAAAGTTCAAGCCCCAGATATTCTGATGAACAAAATGAGATGGAAGGCACCTCCCAGGGGGAGACCTCAACTAGATTCACTTCTGCCCAACCCTCTCCTTCCCAACCCAATAATGCTATCGGTTGGCCCGAAATTCTCAGGCGGGCAATTATCTCGGCCCAAAGAGATGCCAACTGTGTATGCAGCTGCAGAAAAAAGGGCAGAAGAAATGCACCCGAATTTGATAAATATGTTAAAGAGCACAGAAACAGACATAATAGAGACCACTCCTCTGATGAAGGGGAAGGTCCATCCAGAACATAATTCACAAAGCCTAATGGCAGGTAACAATACAACACCACCTGATTTCGAGATTAAAAATTCTGATTTATTCTGGCAAGATGTAGATGACATTTTGGCGGGCACTGAATTTGATAAGAATATCTTTGATACTAATATATTGGAAAATGAACAGAAAACTCAAACAACAAGTGATCAAGTTCAGGTAAAAATTACCAAAGGAGACATTACTGACCTTCCCACAGATTTCTCTGAGAAATTGAAGGCAATTGTACCTACCGTTACAGCTGAGGGGAAAACAAATTATAAAATTTTCGTCATGAGGGGAAACGAAAACAAGTACACAAGACAGCCTAATTTCAAAAATAAAAACTTAGTAAATTTGAATGAATTAGAGGGGGCCGCAAAGGCGGATATGCAGCAAAAACTACAGGCACCGGTCACTGAAAGCAAGCATAGATCTAAATATGAAAGAGGGTCAGTAGCACTGCAACGTGCGAATGAAATTGCACAGAGTAATTTGTTCAGTACTGGGGGTGATACAGCACAGTATATGTGCACTTGGAAATAAACAAATTTCGTAATATTTAAATCATCCACATTTGTATATTTTCAGGGCTATTCTTTTCTCCTTTAAAAAAGCAAGAATAGAAGATTCCGCTGTGCACAGTGATGAGAGTCCAGCACAGCAGGGGAGGGGAGAATGGCCCTCGTACCACCAAGATGAACACCACCCACGGACCAGCCCATGTCAATGAATTTAAAAGAAGACAAAGTTCGCCTGCCTGGATAACTACAACAGCGGAACATAGGTTTTAGCCTGTTCAGAAATGCATCGGCAGTACATTATCACGAAAGTAATGTTATCACATAAATGAAAGTGAACGTTAAGGAATGCCAACTTGTAAATTACTAAAAAGTACAAATTCGATCTGGGATTTAAGTCTATTATTTAATTATTTACCACATGACTCCCTCTGATATGTAACATCCAATTGGACATTAACTGTGCAACTACATTCATCAAAGAACAGAGGGAAAATTGTAATGTAAAATAGGCATGCGACAGAATAGAAAAAACATTGTTGTAACAAAAGTGAAATATGAGTAGTAGGCAGACTAACTGCAATTGCTTTACATAGATCGAATGTATCCTAGCGAAAGAGAGTAGGCAGATCAACTGCGCAAGATGACAAGAAAGGTATCGATAAGAAGCATGAGTCATCGGAATTATAGATTATGTAGTTTATCCACGCTAGTAGGTTCAATAAGAACAGAATAAAGGCATAATGTGAAGAGAGGCATTCGTAGTATGAACATAATGAAGATTATATGCTGATCGTAATGGAAACCAACTACTAGGCTCAATAAGAGCAAAATACCGAGTGGTAATATAGCTAATTGCATGACTGTCAAATAAGACGAAAGGTATCATAATGTAATTTGATAATGTATAATCAGGATTAGAAGATAGGCTCAATAAGGGTGAAATACCGACAGTGCGAAAATAGGCTCCATAAGAGCAGAATACAGATAGTGAACAAAAATATAATGTGACAGTCACTTGAAAATAATGAAACTTGAACTACTCACAAATAAAGGAAATTGTCGAAGCGTATTGTGTTAAAGCGTATAGCCATGTCGAAATTAGTTACAGTATATTTTTGTCAATAAACTTAGATCAAAAGAAGATCTTTGTGTAAATTACGCCGACACAATTAATATGTAAGTGAAAATGATTCCTACAGGAGAAACAGGTTAAATATCTCAAACGTACTTACGTATTGTGACAATGCGGATCCAGTGGTAGCTATGACACACGACAAATTGGTTGAACACAAAATCCAAACTTTGGTACCAACACCACAAAATATTGAGAGTTTAATACACTGAGCTTATGCGTGAAGCCGACAAAGTAACTGCTATATTGCTGTGCGAAGTGACCTCTGTCCCAGAGATGTAGCGACTGGGAACCGCCCGTCCCATAGGGATGTAGCGGTTCTGAAGGTAACCGCCTAGTCCTGTGGGGACATGGCAGTCGAGTCGCTAGTTGCGGTGACAGAGGTTGCCGCACTAGCATATAGCGCCCACCTGTTAGCCCTCCTGTTCGCTCGTCGTCTGCAGGGTTCGCACGTGGCTGCAATCTATTATAATGCTTCACGTATGCACACGACGAAGTAGGAGGAGCGCTCTGTGGTGAGCACTTATAACCACTATATACTAGTGCGGCAACCTCTGTCACCGCGACTAGCGACTCGACCGCCATGTCCCCACGGGACTAGGCGGTTACCTTCAGAACCGCTACATCCCTATGGGACGGGTGGTTCCCATTCCCGGTTTTACGCTCTACTTTTTTCAACCATTCAGCAAAATTGATGATCAAAATATGTTATTTGTGCATTTTGTGTCACTTTTTTTGTCCTTAACTCTTCAGTTTCACCCTTGTTCTTCAGGACAGTTTAGGTCATCGCCAAAACAACCTTGTCGGTTGTGCTTTCGATAAGTCCTGGGTGAAAGAAATTAGATTTAAAGCTTTGCCATTTTTTTACTTATTTTTAAACCTTTTCATTTAGTAAACTTGCTTAAATATGTTAGAAATAAACCATATGGCTTTGGTAAAATAAAATTAATCTGTTATAATTACCGCTTTCATTAAATGAGTGAGGAAACAGAATAATCGTTTCGTTGATTTAAAAATAAATTTGACAGACACTCTCAAAAGAGTTCACTAAAGAACAATTGTTAATAGCGAGACAGTCATTACAATATTCTAGTTTTTCACGATAAGCATTTCCGAAGTGCCAGATCTGACAGGTCTAAAGGTGGATTTCTGCTTCTTGCCATTGCATTATGAATTATTTGATAAAGTACACACTATCTAGCAAGTACTGGAAATATTAAAATACCCTTACCTTTGTAATTTAAATTGGGACAATTCTTAAAAATTGCATTTTATTTCTGTCAGATTTGCTTATCGTGAAAACTCCGATTATCTGAAGAGAATCGTGTAGTTCTATCGTTTTATCAGCGTAAAATAACAAACCAAACGTTTACTTGTTCCTCTCGAGGCAATTTCCACCATGATACTGGATCAGCTACAGCCAAATTCAGGCAAATACTCAGGCAAGACCAAACTCAGCCACAGCCAGACACAGTCACAGCCAAACTCAGCAACAACCAAACTTAGACACAGCCAAACTTAGCAAAAGCCAAACTTAGACACAGCCAAACTCAGCAACAGCCAAACTCAGCCACAGTCACAGTCACACTCAACTACAGCTAAAATCAGTCACAGCCAAAATCAGCCTCAGCCAAACTCATCCACAGCCAAACTCAGCCAAAAGCTAAATTCACCCACAACCAGACACAGTCATAGACAAACTCAGCCACAATCAAACTCAACAACAGCCAAACTCAGTCACAGCCAAAATCAGCTACAGTCAAAATCAACCACAGTCAAACTCAGCGACTGTCAAACTCAGCCAGGCAAAAATCAGCCACAGCCAAACTCAGCCATGCCAAAATAAATTTGTTTATGTTTACCAAATAATTGAAAACCCATTCCAGCTTACAGTTACACACAACATATGGTAGAACTTGTGGTTGACCCGAATTCGTGTGTGAAGGGTCACTCTACAGCCAATCAGATGTCCTAACTAAGACCTCTTCCTTAATAATCAGGGTCAAATGCCTGTGGACAGGTTCTTCACATATATTTCTAGTGTTTATTAATTATTTGATGCAAGCAAAAATAATATGAATATTCCAAATATGGAAAAAAGTCCAAAAAAACATACTTCTAAACTGCACAATTTAGGAAATTTTGTGGGTTTTTGACTTCCTAAAATTTCTTAAACTGCTAATTTATATATTTATGACAAAATTGTTCCAATCCATAAGCCATGAAAAACATGTACTGAACCATTTACTTGAAGCTTATTGACAGTTGTGTTGAGTACTTTATTTATTTCACTATCAAAAAAACTGAATAAAAACAAGGACTACATTTTAGCCTTTGAACATCAAAGATGCCTAATGTTGTCCTTGTCTGAGCCAGAGAAATTTTCCCATCCTGCAAGACATCAAGATCACAGATTTCGATACTTCTACGTTCGATCAGTATTTTCCTTAAAATGCATGGACTTATTTTTAGTTACAAATAGTATCTGCACGAATAGGACAAACTTCCAAATACAGACTAGCTACAGTGGCGCACAGAAGATCTACAATTTTGGGTATCCATTATCAAGTGCAAAAATTTTACCCTCGATGTTGGATGTCCTAAAATAAACGTTTGTGTCCTCAATAATGGAGGGATTAAGAACATTTTTGCCCTCGATGTTGGATACCCAAATATGACATTTGTGCCCTGAATACTTGGTGTTCTTGGATGCCCAAAAGTACCACTTTTACCCTCATTGTTGGATACCCAAAAAATAACTATTACTAAGGAGGGGAAATGCGTGGCATTTATAAGTGAACAGTTTCTTTAATTAAGTCAGATTCTGTGCCTAATCGCAAACTAAAATGCCTTGATTAGTGTATAATATATATATCTAACATTTGTTTCATTGCTACTTTGATGGTAGATCCAATAGTATGTGCACTGTGTGCTGAAGGACATAAGGGCCCGTTCACACCGAGCATCAGCGGCAGTGGCAGCGGCAGCAGCATCGCTAGCATCAAAAAATCAAATGGGTTCTGGACCGATTCTGGAGCGATGCCACTAGCGATGCCGCTGCCACTGACGCTTGGTGTGAATGATACAGGTATAATTCAATAGGACCCATCCCTTGATGCTGACGCTGACGCTCGGTGTGAACGGGCCTTAAATATTTTTTTTTAAATCATCTCCATCAACCAGTAAGGTAATAAAAACAAGAAAAACAAATCTATGTCGCATATTGTTAAACTTTGAAAAATTCTGTGGTGTACTTAAAATTTTGGAGTATTGGTCAGTGACAATTACAAAGTTACAAAATGTGAGGTTTCAGCTTTTGAGTCGTGTTACTCATATTCATTTGTACATTACTATTATAGGATAAAAATTATGAGATGCTTTTTTGGACTACACTGAAAATAATTCATTCTAATTCAATGAAAATATAAATTGATTTAATTCACATCAACACTAAGTCTATAAAAACTTGTCATTTTTTTAACTCCCACATTGTTTCAACTGCTGTAGTTGGCATCTTTTCGTAGGCTAAATATAACCGCTATTTTTATGAGTAAATACAGAAATTATGTCTGACAATTAGTGTAGCACCATTATTGGACTGATATGTGTTCAATTTAGTCACCCAAACCCGAACAAGTAGAGCAGTGGAACAAGTGAGTCAGCCATTCTAATCAACCATATCGGTCGGTGGTTCAAGGACCGTTCACACTGAACGATTGCTACTGCGATTCCTCTTATCGCAACAAATGGGTTGTACAGGGCTCAATGGAAGTGTTCACACTGTGCGACTGTGACAACATCACCAACTCCTATAGGCAAAAACAACTCCCAGTTGCAATCAGAAAAAACGCGCAGTGTGAACGAATCCTAATAAGACCGATTTATACGGTGCGAATGCCATTGTAATTATTTTTGCATCACGGTCACAATTGCACAGAACGAGTTTGTGAAGTGTGATGTCGCAAACAGAAATAACACCCTGTGAACACTGTCATTGAATCCCATGCAATGTCGGATCCAGGATTTCCCAGAGAGTGGCGCCAACCCCTAATGGCATGTTCACACTGCACGAGAACAGGAACTGAACAGGTACAGGGAATGGGAGTGGTAGAATAAGAGACAGTGGATCTGGTCCGATTCCAGGTCCTGGTGCAGTTTGAACAGTTTTGCATACCTATAGTAACCCATTGTTCCGATTCCCAGTCCAGGTCCCGTGTAATATGAACTTCCCATAAAGGAACGGAGGCATGCGTCCCGTGCGGCCCGTAGGTCCTTCCACTGCCATGCAATCGTACCGTGTGAACGAGCCTTTATGAGACGAGCTTTAGCTACGATGTGTATCATTTAGGATGTATCTCTTTCCAGTTTTTTCAATTGACGTCAATGGTCATAAAACTTGGGAAAAGTTTACAAATTTTGTCACAATTACAGCCCAAATGGACAGATAAGAAGAAGGACAAGCTAGCGGACACCACCTCCTTGTCTCAGATTCAGAAATGTCAAAAGATATCCCGATTAAAAGTCAGACGAAAATTGAAATATAACACTTAATTAAAATCCACTTGTTACAGTTATGAAATTCAAATTTCTTCGTTCACCAATATTTTATTAACTAAAGTCAAGAGCATTAATTGCAATTTTTAAACTGTGCCTGAGATTCTCTGAGGAGACAAGACTGAGCTTAAACCATTAGGATTGTTCCCGAAGTTCTCTTCAAAACATAGAAATCATGAAATCCACATTAATTTGGTGCTTGTAAATAAAGGTATCACACTCTCTAGTAGCAAAACTCACATCAATGTGTCAGGCAACTCCATTTATACTGCTGTGTAAAGCTTTTGTGACTTCAATTTTTTTTTTTTGAGATTTGTAGTAAATCAATATTTAGCAAAATTCAATAAAAGATATTTTGTACAAAACTACAAAAGGCATACTCAGTAGTGTACTACTACTACAAGTACTACCATTAGTAAAACAAAAAATAATAAAAATATACAATAAATTTAATAAAAGATATATTTTGTTAAAAAGTACAGAAGACATATTCAGTACTGTTCCACTACACGTACTACTTTTACAAAAATTAATAAAAGATATACTTTGTACAAATTTACAGGAGACACTACTACTACAAGAAAATGAATAAAGGATATACTTAGTACAAGACTACAGAAGACTTATTCAGTACTGTACTACTAGAAGTAGTGAAAATAAGGGAAGTTATTATGAGAACCAAGATGAGCTGAGAACTAACCCCCAGTAATTTTAATTTGTATTAAACAAACTGTCACAACTTCTATGATTTTGATAATACCACTTTTCTCAGAAAATAAATTATATTGAGTCCAAATATATCATCAAATTAGATAAGCTAACTCTTTTATTTGACAGAATTTCAGGGGCATTTTTAATATGTCTATTTAATATGTCTCAAATTTGAATTATTATTTCAGTACTTCTTATTCTCTGTATAAGGACATTTTTACAAAGAATTACATTGATCTTTGAAGATTGGTCCAATACATTATGATATCTTTGTCTCATCTCATGGATCTGACCATTAGTGATTGTCTGTACTTGTGGGAATCTAGTGTACGAATTGACTGGATTTTTATATCAACTATTTAATGTAATATTCACAGTGAATGTTTTGGTAGCATGTGATATTTTTAAAGTGGTTGCCAACAATGTTACAAAAAGTAAGTGGCTAAATGGGTCGCAGGTGACATTCTAATCGAGTCGAGAAGTCTAAATCAGGTACTAAAGTCTTACAAATTTAAAAAAAATGTTTTTGCACACTTTTGGTTGTTTGTATTTTAAAGTATACTATTATATTTTATAATATACCACTCGACCCATTGAGGTTTTCCCTAAACGGAGCAGAAGTTTAATTGAATTCTGTAAATTTGGCAAATTCAGAGAATCTGATAAATCACCAGAGCAGGAATTGGGTTCAATTTAAGGATCTTCTCTATTACCTGTGTCTCTGTGGTACAGTGGTATCATCTCTGTCTCTTACACAATAACTAGTTGGTTCAAATACAACAATCCTTTAATTTTTAAATTTTTTGGTCTATGTGAACATTGTGAACATTTAGGGAAAACTCCATTGTGTCTTGACCGTCCTGATATATCGAAAGTGTAAACGTCATAAGTCTCTCGTAATCTTAGATGAGAATTTTGGATCAGCAAAATTGCTAAAGAACTGAAATTTAAAACCTGACAGAAAATAAGAAAGTTTAATAATTAGATCCCTCATTTAGAAACATTATTTAGTATGTTGAAGTGTTCAAGCAGAACTACGTATTTTTACTTTTACTGAAGCTTTCCTGGTAATTGTATAATGTTTTACACACAAAATCGTAGGATCTGAAAAGCCAGTAAAAGAAGCTGAGGAACAGGCAGTTTAAAAATGTCCAAAATAAAAATATTTAGACTCTCTTACCAGGTAAGAGTCTCGCGCTTCCAAGAAACAATTCACTAGTAGATCCGATTTTGCTGAGGTGTCAAATAACACACACTGACGTTTATGTTGTGCTGTAACGATTTTAGTCATTACATACGCATCTTTTCATGTTTCTTTTCTGCTTGAAAGTACTGACCACACCTACATGGGTTTCCCTACGTTTTCGTGTTTCTCAGACACGAATTAACTTATTTCAAATAAATCATTCTTGAACCATCCGGTTTCAAGACAGTTTTACAACTTTAAGAAGTTCGTAAATTCGACATTTGGAGATGACCGCCATATTCCTGCCACAAGCCAAACTTGGTGAGACGACTTCGGTTTCAACAAGTTAAAAATTGAGTTTTTCACGATAGGCATTTCTGCCAGATTATCTGACAGATCTTTACACAGGGAAGAGCAAAAACAATTCGTCAAAAATTTTCCCCATTGGGGTTTGAGACCAGGACCTCCAGATCATCAGACCAATGCTCTACTAACTAAGTTAAGTCAACATTCAGTTGCCAGCCTGAATCTTCATGGCCTTTATAAAGTCATGCTCTGTTGATTCTAGAAATGAACAAAGTCCAACATGTGAAGTGGTGCATGATACAAAGCTCACTTCAGAAATCTCCTGCCTAACAGATCTCCTGCCTAGCTCAGTGGTAGAGCATTGACCTCAGGACCCAGAGGTCCTAGTTTCAAACTCCACTGGGGGCACTTTTTGATGAAATCATTTTTGCTCTTCCCTGCAGAAAATCAGAAAATCTGATAGAAACGCCTATCGTGAAAAAGTCAATTGTATGCCTTAAACTTCATACGAATGTACCAAACAGGCTTAATTGTCAAGTCACATTATTGCGAAACAAACGAAAACTGTGCAGAAAAGAATCCACGAGTTAAGCTTGAGTAAAAAAACATGGAAATGAAAATTGCCAAGTCAGCAGCTAGTTTTGTGTAATGCCAGTTTATCATTTAGGAGATTTCTTTTGAATTAGCAAACTGCAATTGTAAGCAAACAGGCCAATAGAATCCCCTGTTTCACACGTTTGCAGATTCAGTGAATAGGGTTGTAGCATGGCAGACCACTGATTGGTTCAGGCGTAATTCCCAATTTTCTCCTAATGTCTGTGTGTCATTTCATTGCCTGATTTAGGGTTCGCAGAGAAAGAGTACCCAAACCCTTTCAGCTTAATGTTTTGTCACTTTGATAAACTTTGGGGGTGGGGACAGACAGAAATTAGCCCCTTTGTGTTGGTGCATATTCTTATCTGGGAAATCATAGTTGCTGCAGTTTACAGGACTCTTCATAGATCAAGAATAGGGTTTTGGATATTTTTGCTATGCTTTTAAAATGTACAACTCAACTTTATTTGTTATCCTGGATGCAGTTTTTGTTAAGTGCAATAAAGCTTGTAACAACTCCAGTGATGAATTTAATTTCATTGTGTTTCGACACATATAGTCTCCTTTAGTTAATTGAATCAAAAACTCATGTGTAACACGAGGCACCAGCTGCAAACGTAAGGTTATTCACGTTTTTAATCACATTGTCAACCAAAACTATGACGGTTCAATTCAAGACTTTTAATATTATATTTTATGCTCAAATAGAGTTTTTAACGAACTCGGAGAATTTGTAGGTTTTCTTCAGTGATAATTGAGTTTTCCCTAAATGTTTTCAATGATTCACTGAATTCAGTGACAAAAATAATATTAAAAAGACGTTGCATCATTGGATATTCACATTGCTGACACGTAAATGACTCCATATCATAAAGCTGTCAAGGCATATTCCCAAAAAAACTATGGGGTCACTCTTTCAATCACTAAATTGGCTCTGAAGGAGCCAGCAAAAATTTTAATGATTGTTGTATTTGAACCTGCTACATCTTGTGTAAAAAACCAGGATGCTGCCACAGTGACAGGGATGAAGGCAACAGATATGTCTGTAAATTGACAATTGCATGCTTCAGTGATTGATTACACTCCCCGCATTCACTGAATTCAGTGTATTTCTATTGCCCCTGTGGAACATTTCTAACAAGAAAAGTAATCTGTCGTTGTACTTGATCTTACAACATCAATGGTCTAACCATCAAATATATACTGACCTGTTCTGATATGTGGTGATTTGAGGGATCTTTAAACTTAATAGTCAATGAACCACATGTAATGGAAAAAATAAGTTAACAGGTTTCAAGGAAGTATCATAACTGAAGCAGGACTGTAACATAACATTTGATAAATACACAATTCACTTTCTTTCTTCAAGTCACGAAGTAATCGGATTTATATTCTGGTTTTCTGCAGGCAGCCTGCAGCAGAAGGAGAAGTGAAGTAAAGAGATTAGTGACGTGATGAATCGTCCGTTTAAACCGCATAGGGACAAGACGGAAGCTAAATATAGAACTGCGCCCGTCTGGTTTCTCGCACTGGTTATGTACGTGAGATTAAAGTGTGCTCCTGGGTGGTCCTGTCTGAGAATGAAATAATCTGCAGTTTGGTTGTGTCATTAAGTCTTACATGTTTCATAACAGACTTAATCTCCACAAAAATAATTGTTACATCAAACAAGTATTGCTTTTGTCGCGCTTTTCTCAAACAATCAGTTTGATTCTTAACCTTGTAGATTGGCAAGTGTACCTCTGCTCTTTCTTCGTATTTAAATTTATTTGTTCTGCAGAAAATATGTGTCCAAAAATGGCAGAATTTTAGGCTGAAATAGCCCAGAAATAACTCAAACCCTAATACAGGTTGTATTTATTCAAAAATAAAATTAGATCTCCAAAGGAAACTTCATTAAGATATTTTGTGCGTTCCAATTTTCCTTTCAGTTGATCAGATTCCTAGGATCAGATTAAAGATAGGAAAAGACGCAGCATTGATTATAAATCTATATTTCTTTCCTTGACTTAACAGGTATTCTGATAGGCTGGTCACCACATAATCCAGTATTATAATTGTTAAAATTACTTCAATTTAGATAATTTTGACAGAATGATTGAAAATTCTGAGGCAATGTGAGGATTTGGTCAAAATTGAATTGCATGAGAAACGATTTTTGAAATTTCAAAATCTCTTTTGTCTCAGCTTTTGTTTTGGCAAATCAATAATCTTATGCTACGCTGTATTATGTTTATAAGACTTTGATGAATTACATACATGTTCTCTGACATACAAGAACATCCCGGAAATTACAGACCCCTGAACCTCAAACATACATAGGTCAAGTATGTGCTCTGCAGGAATGGGAATTGCTGGGCTGGACACAACAACAAGAAAGTTCAGCCTAAAAATTACCACAAGTGAGAACAGAATCTGAGCTAACTTGGCAAGGGCTAGTTGACAAGTCTTTAACTGAACATTTTTGTGAACCAATTGAATTTTACACTGAAATCAATAAAGCATAATTGATAAATAAGTCCTAGCCTTATAAGCAATGTAGAGTGAGGTCAGACATCCCAGTCGAAACCACCAGAGATACCCATTCTAAATTGTTTTTTAATTCTTTATTCATTGTCCTCTACGTAAGTCTTTGATACTAAGTTTGTGTAATTATGAAAAACTCGGTTCCTCAAGTTCATCAAAGGACAAATTGGCAGAGGGCTGTTGTACCTTATCTATCCTTGTTACAACATTGAGCTTCAGACTGGCTTACGTTTTTGTCGTGTCCTGGTTTGTGAACTGAAGTCATTTATCAGTCGTGTCACTTAGCATCGGGATGAAGGCTTTGCTGGAGATTTTCCTGGAGATTTTGTTGGACACGGATGTAAATTAATGTGTCAGTTACCATGGTGATGATTAGCATTCCAGCCAAAATGGTCGAGGATCTCTTACCGTTTATTGCAGATTGAAATGAATTAGTTGAAAATTCCGATTCTGTCATTTTACAGAGGCAGATCCAGGATTTCCCTGAAATAGTGCCAACTACAAAGGGAGCACCAAGCTATTATCAATTTTTCACAAAAACTGCATGAAAATAAAGAAATTTTGATCTAAGGGAGGGACCCTGATCGTCTTTGGTATTGATGGTTGTTCCATTTATCTATAGATAAGATTTTCAGTCCCATCCATCTATTTTTTGTAATCCATCCAGTCAATTCGCTGATTTATCAGAAAAGTCACTTTACCAAATTGGCCTGTCGTTTATCGCTAAGGGCGAGGTGCCCTTATTATCACCCACTGATTTGCCAGTAAACGGTTAGGTTGTCGTAAAGAGTGGAACATAAAAGTCTTTGTCAGAGGCTCAAGGATGGGAGGAGCTGTATGTGCTTGTCTTTGATGTGCTCTTATAGACATCATTTTCATTTGACCTGCTTTGTAAATTTGTTAACACTAGAAAAAATATGGCGTCCCCTTGCCACCCCACCCCGAAATACTCACAGCATTTCATGGGGTTTGGGGGAAAACCCTTTGGTGTGTTTTGCATGACTATGAATTAACAGTGACTGTCTTGATAGGTCACTTTGTTCTGGAACATTCATAACTGAAACTTGCATTTGAAAACAAGCTGATGTGGAAGATATACTGGGGAATTCCCAGCAGAATGTGGATTCCCTGAGGCTTGATTGACCCATCCCACTGACCACTTGACATTTGACAAGTAAATGACTTAATTTCCTGGCTTCACGCAGATAATTGGATTACTCGTCTCACTCGCAGATATCTACTGGGAAATATCTGCCGATTAATACTACTACGAGTCACTGCAAAATATACCCGTTCATTTAAGGGCCTGTTTATAGCAAGTGAAAGCGGAAGCGAAAGCCAAAAAGATAAAAAAACAATCAAAAATGACGTCATGAACAAAGTTCAAATGGTGTCTCGTGACGTTGTTAGATCTAAATGACGTCATGGCAGCATTCGATGTAAATCAAATTCCAACCGATGAATGCAGGTTAAGGTAGGCCTGCTTATCATAAAACTGCCAAAGACTATCTACTCAACCAATAAGGTGACTCTAACGAGCCACCAACTTTGACTTTGCGACTTTGAACGTTCGCAATGCTGGTATGTAAAATGAACATGACATCATGACAGCGCTTTGTGTGAATAAATTTCCACCAAATGACTGCAGCTTAAAGTCAGCCTGCTTATCATGAAAGTGCCAAAATACCATGGACCCCTTCATTCAATCACCAGGTGACTCTAAACCAGCGAGCAAAAAGATGAAGGAATAAGCACCAAACAAACTTCGCTTATCTCTTTATCTTTTGCTATCGTTCGATGTGAACGGACCTTAAGGTGGATTTACTCTTCATTTACTGCGAGCACCTGCAAATCATTGTGTTGATTATTTCCCTAATCAAGTGTTTACAAGTCCTTACCAAATCTAGGTCAAGTTCAAGACCAAGGTCATGGTCGTGTTGTTGTCCAGAAAGAACATCTGTTTCTGATGGCGTGTACGTTGAACAACTTAAACAGGAGTTAAACGTTAAATGTTTTCAACCACGTTAGCAATTTCCAATGGAATTGGTGTGGGGTGGGGTTGAATGTTAGAGTTTTTCCGTAATCGGCTTCAGATTCTATAGAGAACGAGAGATTCTACGAGAAAACTAAAAAAAAATCCAGCAGCAAAATGTTACCCCCATTAGGAAGTGAACCCAGGCACTGACTTTGCTCTGACTTTCATGTCCTGCACGCTACTATCTAAGCTAATTTCCCTATTTGTTGGAAATCTCAGCACTTTAGACCCTTGTATAATCATGCTCTATTGATTCCAAAAGAATTTCTAAGTCCAAGAATCAATAGAGCATGACTACATAAGGATCTAAAGGGCTGAGGCTTCCAGCTGATAGAAAAATTACGTATCCCGAAATACACAGTATAAAAGGCATGGTGAGAAAACGATAAAAATTCTACTTCTAATTGCTATTTAAAGATTCTTAATGTAGCATTGTCAAGTCCTGGATAAGAAAGATCAACGATAAAACATAGATCTATTTGACATTTTTTGGATCTGGTCATTGGACAGATTCAAGTTCTCCCAGTTGACCTTTGTCTTGGATTTCGGTCAAAAGTGTTTTTCTGTGTCCTGGAATCGGGCCAAACATGTGTCTACGTCTTGAATGGCGGCCAAACGTGCTTTTCTCTGTCTTTGATGGTGGCCAAACCTGGTTTTTGGACACGGAAATCAAAAATTATCGTCTGTTTTTTATATCATTGCAAAAGACATTGCCCTCACAAATTGGCCTTCAAATTAGCCGAAAATTATGTTTTGCATGTTGAATGTAAATGCCACATCTCAGCAACCATTAAATATTTAGAGTTCTGTGTATTTTGCTTGCAGCTAGCCGTGATCCTGGAGCAAAGGAACCATTTTCTGCAGAATTTTCACGTTCATACTCTCTGGGAGTTTCAATTTCGGGGGGGGGGGGGCATCAGCGTGGTGAATCGCAGGCACACTGGAAAAACGGAAAAATTAGAATTTCTCTTACAGTACTTTCACATCCGTTTTTAGAATATGCCTATGTGTATTTTCTGGTGACACTTTGACGATTCTCTTTTTAAAAAACAATTTTGTGAATGAACTCGATTTAACTTCAATCAAGTTTACTGATATTAAATGGTTTTTCAACAGAAAGACATGGACAGAAGAGAGAATCAACTTGTTGAGAAAGATATTGAGAGCACATTGAGCAGCGACAGAAAAGCAATGTGAAGGAGAATTTGATATCCACGCGAAGTTTATTGCGTTTTAAGTGTGTCTGTTCAGTGTTCTTAAACGAGTCGGTGAAAATTCCTCGGAGAAATATGTCGGTCAATCACATTCGAGTTTTCCTGATTTAATCTTTTACGGAAATATTTGACAAAACTGAAAATAAAATTTAATTCAGACTTTTTTGTGGCAGTTCATCCTGAGACATCGAAAAATTATCGGTTTTTCATAGCTACACCTAAAATATACGCAATACCCTAATTCTAATTGTTTCGCAAATAGTTTTATAATGGTTGTCTGTGAAAAAAATTGGTCGTCCTTTGGATACCAAGTTCTAACTGAACTGAAAGAAATGTTCTCATAGACAACCATTATAAATCTATTTACGAACACGAAAATCATCCTTCGTGAATGTAAGAGGCATACCGCTGCGAGGTCTGTTTGGTCTGGTGTAGAACGGCGGTAGGTCACAGGTACGACTGAGACATTGTAACGCTATGGGCAACTTAAACCTCTTGTACCAATGATCTGTCGACTAGATCTTATGTCTGCTCCTCATGGTTGCTCTCACCATTTAAGCCTATGGTAGAATGAGCTGAGCTCTGGCATTTAAGCTGTCTGAGGAGAGTGAAGACGATAACCCATGGTCCTGTCAAAAATTCTAATTTGGATGTTCTTCCGGCAGGATGTAACCAGGATATCAACAAAAAATGCAGAAGTTGAACGACCCACTGGTGAATTCGTCTGGACCAAGTAAACTGCTATACGATCTTTCTCTTGGCCTCAGGACACATGTGTTATTGGCCTTTTCAAATTCACCTAATTCAGCTAATCAGACGAAAGATCCAGCAGTGACTCGAACACTTTACAAACCACGTGAGGAGAATAATGGGCAATTCCAGTGCGAATTCTCTGGATGGTAAAGAGAATCGGAGGAACCATTAGTATTCTGGAGAGGTTTTCTACATGATAAACGGTTTATCATCATTAACGGTACTT
>JBCAUG010130337.1:0-21004 GCA_038406175.1 Haplosyllis leylae | reverse complement strand
ACCTGAGTACCCCCCCGGCACCAGACCTGAGTACCCCCCCAGCTGGGACTGAGTACCCCCCCGGAACAGACCTGGGTACCCCCTCCCCCCGGCTGGGACTGAGTACCTCCTCCCCCCCCGGGAACAGACCTGATAGGTCGGCTATGCAGTGGGTGGTATGCCTCTTGCGTTCACGCAGGAGGACTTTCTTGTTGTATTTATTTTTACTTTCAAAATTTAGTTCCCGAAACATGCTGCGTCATTGCTGAAGCCTGCGCAATGATAAATCAGAACTTGCAAATACTATTCGACTCCACCATATTTTCTAAAATATCGTTTAAATTTTAATGAAGTGTTAAATATTTCAATAAAAACCCTATTCCCAACCATCAAATCTTAGAAAAAGTGGACAAGAGACCAAATTGTTCTTTTGAGCATTGGAACCCCGTGTGAACATTTTTGTTCCCAAAACTACGAAAAATATTGAAACAACATATTCATTACTAGAAATGAACGTAAACTTGGGTATCCAATCACATACACGAACACTGATTGCAATGCTATTTTATTCATAGACACCCTCGCAACGCCTGGACGAACAGTGTCCATTGGTTAATTGCGCCGCCATGTTTTACGTTCATTTCCCATAATGGAAGCAGTAAAATAGTTCCCACCACCAATCCAAAGTGCTTTGATGATAGTTACTTGACAAATCACAAAGAAATCTTGTACAAAGACAATTATATAGATAGACTCATGAACAGAAAATAGACTTTTTATCAAAGATGCTTCCAACGTTGAATGGAGGATTTTTTTTTCAAACAAACAAACACAACTCTATACACCACAATTTATTTTGAGACTTTTACATTTAACAGCCACCAATATCTTGTTCCATTAATTTTGTTCTGTGTTAATCTTGAACAGCGAGTCATTGCAGTCATTTTTAATTTTAGCAATGACTAACGTCCAAGATGGCCAATTGAAACATGGCTGATTGAAGATTGTCACCAAAGGTCATAACCGAACTGTACAATTTATATGAATTTCTGTAGTACAGAACAGGAGCGATTCTAGTTTTTCTTGACACGCATTTCCTTGTGCTCTGACCTGCTCCCATGGGGAGCTAAGGACTAAATTTGCTGCTTATTACTCAAATTGTGGCCCAGTGCACGAACAACCACCCATGAACAACTGCTGTCACCCCCTGGAGATAAAAGCTGTATGCCCTGACTGCTGACTGGGGAGTAAAGATTGACCATAAAGTAATAGTTGGTGATATCTTTAAATTTTAAATTGTGATATTTCTTAAAAATGCATTAGAATCTGTCAGATTTGCCTATCGTGAAAAATCTGATTGTCTGAATGGGCATATTTCATTTTCTTCATGCCAAATTAACAGAGAAGAAGAGACCAAGTAAGGACTCATCTGTAACCGCGTATCAGATTTCAGCATGACAACCAGCCCTCAGCCCTTAGTTTGATATCTTTTGCTTTATTTTGCATAACTTTTAAGTTTCAATATTTGGTCAGTTTGTGTTACTAAAAATATAAAGTTGACCTGCATTACATGCGATACATGCCATCGAATCAAATAAAATTAACTTGAAAGTATAAACATTGAACCTGGTAAGAATACCAAACCCAATCAAGACAAAAAAAGCAAATAAACAAACAAAACTCAATTTGGTCCACAATTCTTCTCTTCATTGGGGAAATTTATTTTTAATTTTTACAATCAGTATTCTATTACAAGCCGCATGCGTAGTTACATCTGATGCCAAGCATTCAGATAGTATTGTTTTGATCGTAAATTGGCTTTGAATACCCCTTTGCAGCCTGCTGTGGCCAATGGGTGTGGCATTCAAAGTCAATGACCTCATTCACCTCATATATTTTCGGTCATGTCTATCATTCTGTGTACAGGTGAGGAGGAATCGCTATGCCATGGTACAATGGGCCGTATCCCATGATGCAACGATGATAGATCTTCTTCCCAATGCATCATGGGATAGGGCTCTGACATCGCCCCTTAACATTGCATCACAGGACAGGTCCGAAATTATGTTGGGGCAGCGGGTGATTCGCTTTCGGCTGAGAGGTTTGTATCCAAATACCATAGCATCTAAATAACTCAGTTAATGGCTAAATTTAGCAGTATTTCTATCAGATATCTGAACTTTGAGACGTAATACTTCATATCTGAGTTTTTCATGCTAGACGTTTCTGTCAGATTATCTGACAGATCTTTACACAGGGAGGAGCAAAAAAACAAATTGTCAAAAATTACCCCCAGTCGGGTTTGAAACCAGGACCTCCAGATCTTCAGGCCAATGCTCTACCAACTGAGCTAGGCAGGAATCTGTTGGGCAGGAGATTTCTGAAGTGACTTTTGTTTGTTTCATGCACCACTTCACATGTTGGACTTTGTTCCTATCTAGAATCAATAGAGCATGACTTTATAAAGGCCATGAAGATTCAGACTGGCAACTGAATGTTAACTTAGTTTAGTTGGTAGAGCATTGGCCTCATGATCCGTAGGTCCTGGTTTCAAACCCCACTGGGGGAAATTTTTGACGAAATTTTTTTGCTCTTCACTGTGTAAATATCTGTCAGATAATCTGACAGAAACGCCTATCGTGAAAATCTCAATTGTTTCAATTTAAAATTTTCAAAATTCAAACACTAAGGGAAGGTTGTGACACCTTGCAATTGGACAAACTCAAATTTTACAAAAACTGTCATATAGCAACCCTGCCACAGCAATGCCAATGAATCTTTTTGTCTTTTTACAGTTTCATTTACAGTTTTTGTCTGTCATTTGGTAAATGATTTCAGACTACTGCAGTCAACGTTATCATCTGTATATATTTAACTTTTCTAGCTTCTATAAATTATTTTAAGTCATATTCAGGTGTGTATTTTAATGTTGTTCTTATCTAATTTCTTATTAACATTTGAATTTCATTATTTCGTTGTTTCTGTTTCAAATTTATGTATAATATTTCCAATATGGGTGTGTAATAATTTATACCAAAACCAAGAGTCCCAAGAACACATGACCGTGTGAAAACTGAAATAGTACACAAGCCTTTGGCCTGAATCGATTTGTTGATCACGGCAGGCATTAATCTTGATGATAAAGCAAAATTTAACTTTAGCTCTCCAATACCATCTTGGCTTAAAAGTTATATAAATACTGAAGTTTTATATCACTAAAATGGTCAGTTGTAAACATTGTGTGGACTAATTTAAGTGTTCAGCTTAAATGAATTGATGAATTTAATTTCACATGGTTAAATTTAAGATTAAGTTGATGCGTACTGTCGGCGAACTTTTTTTGGCTTCATAAATTTTCTTTAAAAAATTAAACCATCATTGCGAAAAATAAAATCCATCATTAGGACTTTTGACTATTATTAATCTAGTGCTAAGATAAGGATCTTGTCATGTTGTCGCCAGCTTCATCTGAATTCCCTATTCTTTTAATTATTGCATCTCTGACTTGTTTGTAGTGTGTGTGGGAACAGTTCCTCAGAGATCCACTTGCACTAGCAGTTAGAACATCAGTGTTCTTTTAGTCTCAACTCAAATGAATTAAAATTGAAGATAATAAGACAACATATATCATCAACAGTATGACTAATTTTACAGTGGAACTTTCTTCAACAAATTATCAGATAACAACAATAAGTTATTTAACTGAAGGAAAACTTTCACTCACGCAAGATCCAGGTAAGTATAATAAATTTTCTCGTTCAAATTTATTTTTGTTTTCTTCTTTCATATTGTGTTTCTGTTGTCCTTAATGAAGCCAAAATGTTCTGGGAAATAAACATTTAACACCATTGCTTAGGTCGTGAACGTTTGAATTGGTATATGGGCTCGGAACATACTGGCTAATTGTGTAACGGAGTTTTCCGTAACACTTAAACACCTGCTGGGTTGTATTTCTCAAAAATAATTCTATCTGAGGTGGTAGCCGAGGATGAATTATTTTTGTGAAATTCATACCCAGAGGTGTTTAAGTAATTTAAACTTTTATAAGGTAACTTTCTATTCATCATTCACAAAAATAATCACTTGTGACAATGAGTAGAAAGTTTCCTTAAAGTCTTCAATGAATGGAGCAAGACGTACAATGAATTCAGAGAATCTGAGAAATCACTGAAGCATGAATTTGGTTCCATTTAAGGATCCTTTCTACTATTGTCTTCCCGGCGCTAAAGTAGCATGCTGGTTTCTTACACAAGAGATAGCAAGTTCGAATACTCATTTTTTATAAATATATTATGCAGATTCTATAGATTCTTTGGAATTCATTTGCGGAAGCCTCGAATAATAGTTTGAACATTTGCGTATCTAATCTTTCAAAAACTTGAAAATATGATTTTAAAATGTTTTCTCCCAGACGACCATAGTGAATCACAGATCAGGATTTTGTGCGATCCTCAAAATTTAAGATTTTCTTGACTGCCGTAGAATACATGTTCAAAAACAGGACTCTCATTTCTTAACCCTGAAGAGTTTAAGTCTGAAAACTCACTCTGAGGATAGTTCCACCCTGGTTCAAAAAGGGTGAGATTTTCACTTACGACTTGCAATCCACACTTTCGCTGTGGGTTCTACAATCTTTTACTTCAAAGTAACAGTTTCGGAAAGAACAAAGGATTGCCAGTTCAAAGGGTTGACTGTGACAAATACTATTATACGTAACTTTTTATTCTTTTGAAGTAACCACCGCCACCATTGTGTGGAACAAGAGGTCCACATAGTAAGGACTAATGCCAGTAATGATTTCCTTACTTTAGTTCTTTCAAAATGAAGAGATTTTCGTCCAATTAGATGAAACCACTAGTGCAAAAATTAGGATCTATTTACAGCTCTCCACAAAAACAAATGTGACTGAGGTGTAGGTTTGGGGTTTCAATCTGACTTTTTCAAAATTATTTTTTGTCAAATTCATCTAATTAGATGAAAGGATTTTGAAAAAACTCTAATGTCTGATCAATCAGTCCTTTTACAAAGGCATATCTACCAGTTCACCTAGATCCTGTACAAATATTCTTCCGGTTGTTTTTCAGGTGCACCTGTCTCAGAAGTGGAGCTGCCATTATGGAGGAAAGTCCTGGATGTAGTTCAGGGTATCATGCTGATGTGGGGAATTATTAGCAATTTTAGCACCATTATTTGTCTCTTTCTTCATGGTCGTGGCTTTGCGACAAAGGTATACAAATCAGGACACCATACTTCTTTTGTGTGGAAATAATGTGGTTCATTCAATTGACTTTTCATGAATAGCTCAACAGCAGAAATTTGACATATACCGATTAATAATTACATATTCCACGTACAATTAACAATCTAGTTTTTCATGATGGACTTTTCTGTCAGATCTGACAGATCTTGAAGTGAATCTCTATTCTTTGTTATTGTAGACTCTATGTGTAAATTATTTGATAAAGTACCCACAATCTAGCAAGTACAGGAAATGTTAAATAACCTTTGTCTTTAAAATTTAAATTGTAATATTCTTAAAAAAAAGATTTTATTTCTGTCAGATCTGGCAGATCTGTCAGATTTGTTTATCGTGAAAAACCCAAATCTTTGGCAAATTGAAATATAGAATTGACAGAGAAGCCAACATTGTCAATGTGTTATTTGCGAAAATCTCAAATGGATATGTGTCACGCACTGTCTTCCTATCTATTAAAGTGACTTTGATTGTTAATTGGCCTGAACTGTGGATGAGCGTTATTTTTAGTTACACTTTAACATTGACGGAACTAACTTCTTGTTTTCAATCTTGATACCAAAATTTCTCTGTTGAATTTTTTACAACCAATCACAGCGCACGTTTCAAACTTTATTTTCACTCCAACTGAAGTTCAGATAGTTCCTCCTTCATTTTATTCGGAATGTCCAGACGAACACTTCTCTTGCTCCGTTTCCCATTAGTACCGACCACGTACGTAGCACGAGGGAATATATCATCATAAGTCCCGGCAGTGGTTTGAAATTTGTGGTGTAGTAATGAATAATTCCACGTGCATTTAAACTTTTCAGTAATGTCACTGCTTCGAATTGTTTTCATTGGTATCGAATGATAGTAAGTCACTGTGTGCTGTGTGCTCCCAGTGCAATGCTTTTGAGAACTAGAAGCTAATCACTTAGTTGCCATAAATTGAAAAAAGACAAATAGATCAAAGGCAAGCACTGATATTTTTATCTTCTGTTTCTGTACCTCTTTCTTGAACCATTTATTGATTTGCAACAGTATGCCATCAATTGCATTAAGTTTTATTAATGCAAAGCAACCAATCTGCTCCAAAATTTGCCACCAAAGGTTACAGTATGGATTGTAAGTCTTTTCTTTTGGCGATGTTCATTATGTCTGGAGGCTGGATTTTAAAATGCTAATCTATGAATGCAAAACAATTATTTATTCTCAGGTCTGTCTGCTGCTGCAGCACCAAAGACTCATGGACCCGGGCGCCTGTCTTTCTGGATTTATTGTTCTGGTACAGCCTCCATATTGGTACACGGACATGCTGTGGTTCTGTTCTCCTTTTGTAGGTTCGCCTGCTGCTTCAGCATCAAGGACTCATGGACTCGGGTGCCTGTCTTTCTGGATTTATTGTTCTGGTACAACCTCCATATTGGTACACAGACTCTCTCTGGTTCAGCACGTTTATTTGTCATATTTGGCATAGTCAACTTCTCTATTGGTAAGGGAACAGTTTCTGTAGTTCTGTAATCGGTAGGATAATCTCTATTGGTAAGGGAACAGTTTTTGTAGTTCTGTAATCGGTAGGATAATCTCTATTGGTAAGGGAACAGTTTCTGTAGTTCTGTAACCGGTAGCATAATCTATATTGGTAAGGGAACAGTTTCTGTAGTTCTGTAACCATTGCCACAATTGAAAGTGTCAGTACACATGATTAACCGGCAATAAGCAGGTATTCTTGCCGTTCCTTCTAAACAAATGTGTTCAAATCTCTTTTAATCAGTTTATTCAAATTGATACTAAATGACGTTTGAATGACCCTAAATGACCATTGTACAACTTTGGTCTAAATTTTCTGACTTCCCAAAAAATTGATGTATTCTCTGAACTTTATTCAGGGTGTTTCGGCTGTCTAACCATTTGCACGGATACTATTCATAATGCTATTTTGTTCATTAGCATCTCAGCAACGCTTGGTACAACAAAAGGTCATTGGCTAACTGGGCGGCCATATTTGGAGATAATTTCTAGTAATGTAAAAGGAAGTGCATAGATTTTTCATTGTCTTATCACAGGTATTTTATGGTGGTATCCATTCACAATCTGGTGTACATTTCCGTAGAAAGATACCTCGCCGTGGTTCATCCTGTGTGGTACAAAGGTAAGCTTTTCCTTAGAAATAAGATTTCCTTGTAGAAAAGTCACACACTGAAAACTCATTCCTCTTTGTTTCTATTGATTTCTCAATCGATTTTAATCATTGATATTGTATTTCAAAAGCACAATTTAAAAAATAATTAAAAATTTTATGTCAACGCAAAATTTCATTGAAATTGTATGATAACTGTTTTTGAAAACATTGCAAGTAATTACAGTTCATTGCATTTTATCATTACAGTACTAATTGAATTCGGTGAAAGCGTTGTAAAAATTAACTTGTTCAATTTCTTTGTTATTAGCATTTCAAAAGTTATATATTCCATTTTACCATAGATATAAATAGAACGTGCTCGTGTATGTACAGGGCACACACGGTACTTTATGCATTTTACAGATTTGTCATATAAGGTGACGTGGTTTGGAATTGGAATAATTCATCTCATTAACATAATCCTTATTGGTCCTATTTGTCTACTTGCTCACATGGAAGGAAACAAATGTGCAGGTAAATGTAAAGCTTCCTAAGGACATTTTTGTAGCATTTTCAAATTCTTCAGGTTCGTGTTGATTTGCTGAATTCAATTAATTTGTTGCAACATGAAAACCACATTTTTAAAGAGGCGCCCCCGACCGGGGCTCAAAATGGTCCCATGCATCACCAATGCCAAAATCAAAGATGCTGAGTCCAAATCTGCTAAAATCCAAAGTTCCCTATGTCCAATGGGGGGGGGGGAGGGGATGGGAAGAGTAGGTCGACTTCCCAACTTCTGATGCTGAGTCCAAATCTGCTAAAATCCAAAATTCCCTATATTCAAAGTTTTGCTGAAAATTGCTGAAAAGTTTTTTTGACAAAATTTATACTGCTCCAAGTTTCTCTGGTGGAATTGAAATCCTGTATGCGGGACCATAATCAATGATGATTTACTCACTAATCTCCCGCTTCACACTTGCAGGCGGTTATGCCATCAAAGGAGAAACGGGCCGACTGATGGAGAAGACTCACGCCGTCATCCTCTTCTTCTTCTACTATATTATACCTTCGATGGTCATCTTCTTCATGTATGGCTCAGTAATCTACACCATGTACAAAAAGGCAAAGGAATCTACCGGTAATAATTCCAAATTAAAGTACATAACTATTTCAACCAAGGTATACATGAGTGATTACTATTGTACCGGGTGTTCAATCTCCTTAGTGTAGTCACTGAAACAAAAACTCATTTTTAATCTGAAGCTACAGTGAAAAGCATGACAAAGAGTGATTTCACACTCTGAGTAAAGTTCAGAAAATACGTGTTATTTTGGCAATGTCAGAAAATACTGCCCAAAGTTTTATAATGGTCGTCTATGAAAACATTTTTTTTTAGTTTTGAAGTGTCTGGGAAAAACTATTAGTGGCATCTTCAAATACTTAGTATATCCTTATTTCTGATACTAAGGAGATCTGACTGATGTGGAGCTTTTTCAATAATTATCTTTATTTAAAATTTTAAGAAAATTATTTTTTTTCTAGAATGAGATATTCAAAAAAGCCCCACGTCAAATTGCTCAAATACAGCGATCCTCTTTTTTTTATTATGTGTGAACAGCTTTGCTAATATATACGGTAACCCATAGAGTTTTTCACAAATTCTCCACAACACAAGAATGCCAACATTGTCAACTTTGTTTTAGCTGTGCCATTTAAAATTAACTAAATCAATGAAGTTTCCAACATTGAAATGTAATTCTCATATATTCCTTGATTTCTAATTTCATATTTACAAAGGTCAGTTGGTGTGATCAAAGAAGATCATTGCAAGTATATGGCGATACAAATAATTCCAACCTTGCCAATTTTGTATGTTTGTGAAAAACTCGATTGTTCGTTCCCAGTCCTGTTTCCTGTTCCGCTTCCAGTTTTGGTTCAGTCCAGTGTGAACGTGCCAAAGTGGCAAGTACCTGGGCGTCGCAGGTGACAACATAGTGTGTTACCAGGGAACAAAGTAAAGGGAAACTGGGTAAAAAAGAAAAGACTGCATTCTCCTTAATATAGGCAAAAGGATGTTCTCTGACTGACTGGGTGACCTGTTAGTGCGGTATACAGTCCAAAAAACTAAAAAAAATGTATCCTCATTGGTAAAATCCTTTGTATCTGTGAACTTACACTTACCTGAATCACAAAGAGCAAACTGCCACTTTGGTATGAAAGCAGTAGCAATGAATCAGATCGCTTTTGTCTTGCGAATTCTTTGTAGTTTTCTTGGACATTTCAGGCCAGTCCTCCACCATTACCAAAGGAACGGTCCAGCTAACCAGAGCCGCAGTAGCAGTTACAACCATCTACTTTATAACCTTTAGTTGGGTCATGATCTATTACACATTTGGAACTCTGGGTATCTGGTGGTCGTTCCTAATCAACTCACCTGTCCAACAGGTATTTACAGCCTATTTGAGAACTATACATTTCTTTCACATATTTTGTTGATTTATTTTGACAAAAAAAAACAAGTCAATTGGAAATCCAGTAGTGTACGATGCAAACTACAAAAAAGGACCTACATTTCATCTTGTTCATAATGTAAACGTTTATTTAATTCTTACCTTTGCTAGCACACCTTAATCACAACCTTATTTCTGCTATCAAACTATGGAACTTTGGGATTAAGATAAACATTCAACAACATTCGACATTCTTAACACTATTTTTTATAAACCACGACAGAATAAGGGTCCGTTTACACCAAGCATCACCGTCAACGCAGAGTCAACGCTGTGCTAATTCTGGGGATACAGCTTTCATTGAAATCAATGGAGTCGCTCTGGAATGGGATCACAACCTATTTTGGAGCGACTCCATTCATTTCAATGACAGCTATGTCGCAAGCGTGGTTGCAGGGTTGACCCTGGGTTGATGCTGAGGCTTGATGTAAACGGACCCTTAAATAGTTTCTGTTCTTTCAGATTAATGTTCTCATGTCATCGATAAACTCCATGGCCAATCCTATTCTCTATCTGATCTTCATGCCGAAGTTTCGTCGTTGCGTAGTCAAAACCTTGGCGCCTTGTCTGAAGAACAGGATCTGGCCCCAGGAAATGTTGTCACACACGCAGAACTCAAGGACTGAAAAAGTTTCTCAGGCTGAAAAAGTTTTCCAGGCTGGCCCAAGTGGTCAATAAAGTAACCAAGTAGTCTGATTGATTTATTTAGAGGTAATCAGTTTATTTGGATGAAATTGGAATTTTGCCTCCCCTAAATTTATCTTCCTTTCCATGTATAGATTAATTCCTGAATCTATAACGTATCCAAAACTGTAAGTATCTGTCGCCACTGACATGAGTTTATGACTAAGGATACAACAACAATATGTATTATCATGGCTGTTTCAATATAAAACGTTGTAATTCAAATCAAGCACGGGTGGTATTCAGTATGGGAAGCGGACCCTAGTGCCTGGCAAAAGTCGTATGACCTCATGACCAATAGTATTATTCTAATACAAATAATTTTCCAACCGTTGCCAATTATATAAACTATGATGCAAACTTAAATTTGTCAACAGTGCATTAAAAATGACATTATTGACAAGTATTTCTTATCGGTTCTCAAATTGAACCAATACAAAAATGCCAATAATGCCAACTTCCGGAGTTTCGAAAAAACCCTAATCGTAGTGAAGCGTTTTTAGTATTCTGAAGTCTTCATTCCCTAAAACTACAGCAGCAACATGCAGAAAATCATTGGTGGCTCGTTAGAGTCAACTTAGTGGTTGATTGACGGTTTTTGCCTCAAAATGTTGGGCCTGTGGTGGGGATCTACGAAGGCCTTTTGCAGCTCAGTGACTGTACATGAGGTGAGGATTCTACTTGGAGGTGGTGGGAACACCTCAACATAACATTATGTAATCATACTTTTTGAGGATTATGTAACCTGGCATGGTAGGGACACAAAACCTAGTTTTGATGCCCTTGCATCATTGCCATGCAAAAAAATGACATCATCCCACAAAAAATGGCATCGTCACACAAAGGGTGCGAGGGCAGGGCGCGAGGCCTTGTGCCCAAGTATATAAACGAGCCATCTGGTGAAACTTTCAGTACCTGATATTTTTTAATGTGGAGCTATCACATTTCCGTTCAATTACAATTACATCCAACCAAAGTACCTACTTCCCTACTTCAGGACATACTTATTGCTGATATCAATTTCAAAACTAGATGTGTTCAAATTTGAATAATTCTTTACTAATTGAAGTTATAACTACGATATTTGAGTAGTTAGAATTTGTTATTTATTCATCTTTGTCGTATCGTGTCCAATGGACGTCGGCCGTTTTGGCTGTAATGAAGAATATACTTAAGTGTATCATAAGAAATTTAATTAAAGTGTTATTGATTATAATGGATACCAAATCGTAAGAAAATAATAACGCGAAGATGTGTCTAGTTATCTTACTTGTATTTGGTCACTGCAAATGTCATGCAACTTTCGAGTTTTTCCTTAATTACCGTAACACAAAGTTGACAGATCTGTCAGTTACTTCTTTCCTATTTTTACTGTGTTAAATTTTTTACAGTCAGTGATAAATTTGGTGGGATATACTACTCAAACTTCTAATTAATAATATGTATGGAAAGAGCTGAGGGATTAATATAAGTGCAAGAAAATAAACTGAAACACTAATGTGCCAGATCTGTCAGATCTGGCAATTACGGAAAAACACGAATGGAACTCTACCAAATTGGCATTTTTCTGTGTAATTTCTGAAGGAAATATATTGGAAATAGTTATCAACCTAAAATTTGTTTTTAACAAGGTTAATCTTGTCAATGTGTATTGAATTAAAATTGGTGTCATTAAAAATTGAGTATTATTTATTTTTAAATTTGATTAATACAAAAATAAACTTTGTGTGAATGGGAAAACTCGACTGAGAATAAGGAAGGCAAGAATTTACAATTTAAATGGCATGTGTGTGTGTGTGTGTGTGTGTGTATGTGTGTGTGTACGTGTGTGTGTGCGTGCTGTGTGTGTGTGTGTGTGCGACAAATACTTTTATGAGTCTGTTAGACTTGTTATTGCTCTTGCAAACGTACTAAAGAGGAAATCCTCCTTAATTTTTAGAAACCACAAAGCCTTTCATGTCGCTGTTAAATGAATTATGTTTTTCTTAAAATACCTTCTGCGCCACACAAATATGAAAGACAAGTCGGCGGCCTGAAGCTGCTTTTTATCACTGGAAAGTCAATCAACAATATACAGTTTCTTTCCTTAAAGCTTATCTATAAAGTGATCCCCTGCAGAGAAAAAAGATAATCCCACCATAAATAAGGAGATTTTTAATGTTAATAACTTGATACATTTTATGAAAATCTAATAACATGGCAAATTTGTGTAAAAAGTCTTTGTGATGTGAGTTACATTCAGGTGTATAGATACATTTTTACAGAGTACAAAACCAGGTCTGATACATGAACAGCTGCGGCCGTTAATCCGTACAGATTATTATCTATCAGATTACGTTAAGTAATCTCGTCAACAGACCATTTTTTAAATCTGAACGAGTCATTTCCTCTTTTACTGCAGCATCATCCGACAATAGTTAAACCAACAATATCCGTCTTCTAAACATGTTGCATAATAAAACGATGCGCCCTTTACTGGGGTCAATATGGTCCCCGCACATTACTAAACCCTATCTCTTATTGGGGGTAGCGGGGGTTTCCAACGTTTGATACCGAGTACAGATCTGCCTAAAACACAATTTCCCTGTGCCTGGTTAGGGGGAGGGGGAGGGGTTGGAGGGTTGGGGTGGGTTTGAACTTTTAATGCTGGGTCCAAATCTGCCTGAAACCCAAATTCCCTATGTGCAGCAGGGAGGAGGGGGTTTCCAACTTTTGATGCTGAGTAAAATTTTGCCTTAAACCCAATATAAAGGCCAACTCACTTCGTTCATGGTATGGTCCCCCCAGCTGATGCATTAACTAGCAGGGACCATCAAAAACAATTAAAACCCCATTAAAGACTCATTAACTCCCAGTGGCGGATCTAAGGGGGCGCTAGGGACGCGTGCCCGCCCGATCCAATTTTTTTCATTTTTTTTCATGCAGTTTTCGGGAAATGTTTGGCAAAATAATAGGTTGGCGCCCCACCTTGGGGGTTGACGTCCCCCTCGTCTGGGAAATCCTGGATCCGCCACTGAGTCTCCCAATGTATACTCTATCTGCCCTTACTACATTGTATTGTACAAGGATGTTCCGGTTCCTTTGTAATGTAGATAAAACCCATTCCAACTATGCCATTGATGAAGAAAGAATTTCTGGATATATCTGGTAGACTTTCCTACATAAAAAACCACTGCAAAGCAGCTTAACGAAAGTGTGATGAAATACTAGTCCGCGCCTGAAGAAGAGATCTTGTGTAAAACATTAGAATGTAGGAAACACAACGGTATCACAGTAAATCTTCAGCGCAATACATCTATCTTTCCTGAAAGAGACAAAAGCTATCTCTACTAATTGTTCTTGTTTTTTTGAACGTCTGATTTGACAATTGCACAGGCTGACTGTCGAACGATGAGACATTATAAATATTGTAGCAACATACCTGCAACACAGAAATAACAGAAATTGTTCTTTATTGCCGCCAGCGTACGACGGGAAGGTAATGTTTTCAAAGGCATCTATCTTTCTCTCTGTCCACAGGGGGGGGGTGGGGTACCCCCAGGTCCTCCATTCAAGGAGGGGGGGCTGTAACTGGGGTACCCCCCACCCCCCAGCCTGGGACTGGGGTACCCCTGGTTGGGACTGGGGTACCTCATCTGGTCGGGACTGGAGTACCTCATCTTGCTGGGACTGGGACTCCCCGCCACCCTGAGACAGAACAGAAGAGCGAGTACTTGCTATGCAGCAGGTGGTTGGCCTTTTGCGCAGTCTATGATTTAGTGGTAGCCAGGTAGCCTGAGGCTACCAAAAATGAGATCAAGCTACCCGATTTCTGAAGCTGGTAGCTCAGCTGGGCTACAAAGAATTTTTATCCAGTTTAAGCACATCCTGCCATGAAAATTTCTTTGCTAGTATAATTCTGTTACTGGAGAGTTTTTAATAGTATAAGATCCCCATCTATTTCCCACACATACTTCAATGAATTCCTGGGACTACCTGAAATATGACATGGGCTACCAGGATTAGTAGTTTGGTAGCCCAACTGAGCTACAAGAGTATTTTTCTTAAATCATAGACTGTTTGCGGTCACGCAGGAGGACTTTCTTGTCTCGAAAATATAATTCCGTGTCCAGAGGTCTGTGAAGCCAACCTGTGATGGACAATTTGTTTTTGAAATAAAGTCAGCTTTACAGATTCTACATTCTTGTGCGCTAATCAGAAATGCCTCCTTGTTACGAAAGTAAATCGTGCCGATAAGAGGGGGCGTACGTCCCTGCGCCCCAGCGCTAAATGCGCCAATGCCTCTATCAAAACGAGCAATTCGCGCGAAAGTTTCGGGTTCGTTATTTTTTTCTTTAAACAAGGAACACCTTGCAATAACTTTACAAGGCACACCGATAAAGGCCCTCGTCCCTATGACCATTCCAGACCCAGACTAATTTTAGCTGGGAGGGGGTCATTTAAGTCATGGTCTGGGGGGGTCAGGTCAGGTGGCTTACGGTCCACGAGGGGCAGCTCCAGTTCCTCATGATCTGGGGGTGAGTGGCAGTGGCGGATCCAGGATTTCCCTGAGGGGTGCCAACCTATTTGACCAATTATTCCCAAGAACTGCATAAAAATGAAGAAATTTTGGCCCGGGGGACACACGTCCCTCGCTCCCCCTAGATATATGCCAGTGAGTGGGTCAGCTGGCTCATGGTCCACGGGGGTCAGGTCAGGTGACTCATGGTCTGGGGGGGGGGGATTAGGTCCAAGGCGGACTCCTCCTCCACCAGACAGACAAACACCCGTGAAAACATTACCTTCCTTCGTACTACGCACGTGGTCAGTGATAATCGTTTGTGACCCTTATCGGATGACCAGAAAGAACACTATTTCTTGTCTTAAAAATACTGACTTTATGTACAGAAAAAAACTCCAGTAACATTTCCCCAATCAATGTCTACAGTCGCATCGAATGTCCCTGAGGAATATACTATACTGGAGGAACTATCCCGCAAAGCTTTAAATAATTCAGACCATTTATACCATTGTGCGCCACGTTTTTTATGCTGATGACAATGGTTAATCATTATTATTTAGGACTTCGTTGACATGTTACAAATTGATTGCAGCCAGACTAACTAAGCATTTACGTTTGGATTACGCCGTATTGACGAAACTTTGAAGGAGGTTTTTGTTGTAAAATTAAACCTTAGGAACGTTGTCATATTGATTTTTTAATGTTACTATGTGCAACAAGTTATCGTGTGTATTTTTGCCACTGCGCTTTGATTTGTAAGACAATGTATCATTATTTAGCAATTTGTAATTGTTCATTGAATGGAACAACGTCATGTTGCTTGTAATTTTAATTACTGTGTCTTTAAGGACCAAGTAAAATTAAAACAAACCATTCTTGACATTTCACTAAATCAGCTTTAAAACTCGAAGATATAATTGCTGAATTTTGGGATTCTAAACCTGAGTGAATAATGCTCTTCGTGCTGCGTGACCTTAACCAATGACAACTACACCAATATCGCCTCCAGAATGCCGGATATTAACATGGTGACGCCCTCTGGTGCCCTGGCGATACCCAGCAAAATGAACAGTATGCAACGACGACGGGACAGTCACTACCTGCGAGAAAACAGCCCCAGCGTGTTCGTCATAGGGGACCACGTCCCAGGACCAGATAAGTACGAATACGGAGCCCCGAACTTCAAGGATGTCCCGCCGTATAATGAAAGAGGAAAGCAACAGGTGGAATATGAGGAAGGACGATCACCAACAGCGCAGACAGGTACGTAGGCTATGTTGTGTAATTGCAAAGTCTCTAGGGGTAAAGCCATATTTACACCGAGCGAGAGCGTTGCCGCTTGGAAAATGGGTATGGGAGCAGTTTGCAAGTGGCCTCTCTAGTGGCAACTTTAGTGGCATCACTTGGTGTGAATGTTACTAGTATAAATCAATAGGACCCTTCCAAGTGGGACGCTAGCAATGCCGCTCTCGCTCCCGATCACACTATCGCTCAGTGTGAATAGACCCTAAGCATAGACGTAAAGACACCGAAGCCGGAACATTTATCTTCATAGCAATCTGCGCCGATTGGTGATTCAGATCCCCTGACACACATTACGGGATAAGGTGAATTTTGGTTTCACAGAAGCTACCGCTCTCCTGCGACACTGGGACAGGCACAGGGAACGGGAATGGCACTGGAAGCAATGGGTTACTGATATGTTGCACAGAAATGTCCACACTGGTCCGAGACAGTGAAAGGAACCAGAATCCATTGTTTCCTATTGTGCTGGGCCAGTTCCCTGTACCCGTTCCAGTCTCGTGACCGTGCAGTGTGAATAAACCATGAGGGATGACAGCACGCAACGCAATTTCCTTCCTCACGAAAGGCCATCAATATATATTTTATCCACATTGTGTGACGAACATATTGATTAATAACAATAATAAATCACAATATATGCCTTCGTCGAGTATAAAATGCATGAGAGTCCCGTAACTCCAATGGTTAACAGCTAACGTTGTTGAGGAATATATTCAATCACTGTTCAGATGATAAAGACCAAAAGTAAGTCACCACATTACTAGGAATTACAATTCTAAAGTATATTTGTTGTCTCTAACTCATATCATCAAAATTTTAAGTCTACTGTTTGAGAACATGTCATCTCTACGTTTTGGTGAAAAAATTAGCATAAACCAGCGGAGACACAGCACAGAGAAGAACCAGCTTTCTTTTCTTGGATCTGTTATTAAAGAATGCTCCGTTCAAAAATGTCTTAACCAAGAAAGATCTCATAGTGTGCAAACCATAACGCACACAGCAAATATCATGATCTTTCGTGTATTTTCTTTTCTTATTATTAAACCAGATGACAAAAGAAGTTGCACAAAAATAGAAGCTCTGTAAGTGTTTACAAAGATTTGTTTTAAAGTGTCAAAGGTAATTGAAAATTAGAGACGTACACTATGACACATCTGCTAACGAATTGTTTCAGAAGTGCGTGGGAGCAGTTATGATGTCCAGCTACGTGTATGTGTCTGGGGTATAATGTTTCATTTGTATGTATCTATTTAATTCGAAATTACACCACAATTATTATTAATTACTCTGGAAACATTTCCATAATGATAACATACAACATAATGCAACAGCCATTCAAATATATCACCGAATAATTAGTTTTGCCATTCCTAATGTTATCAAATCCTGCCGGACAGAACACATGAAAGTAAACTTCTAACCTGGTGATAAATTAGGCACCATTGTTTTGTTTGGGAATCTATTACCGAAAGATATATTGCACAGCCCTAAAGTACTGTGCAAGCCGTCGACTACACATCTTAGGTGAGGGGCCCCACGGGACCTAACCAGATGGGTAGCCAATGGCTATAGTTGTTAATCGGAGCCAATCAAGACAAGGTACCTCGAGTACTTAAACTGATGTACACCGGACATCAGTGTCTTTGAACCAGGTTATCGCACCATTCATTGTACCAGGCTTAAATGCTGATTAGGCTTAGATGCTGAGAATAACACAGAGGGTTGTGATCTACTGCAATAAATCAACTAAACCTGAACTACATATTGCTTATGTGAAACTAGATGTAAGACATACCTCAGAGAGATCTGCGGTACCAGGGGTCTATAGGATCAGTCATAGCGCTACACAGTCTCGGCCGTACCCGAGACCAACCGCCGTACCACCGCGTTGCGTTACAACTAAAAGACCTCGCAATATTACACGCCATTGTTTTAGTGAAATATTTAAAAACAATGAACTGGAAATTGCGAATTGAAAGGACTAAACGAGCTATGAATACTTTAGGTTCTACATCATTTGCCCAGTAGGGAGAAATATGTCGACAACAAATATTTGCCGCGTTCATAGATATCTGTTCTTCAGGGAGAAGGATTGTTCGTTTGGACATTTTGCTGTTCTGCAGTAGGTATTTGCGCACAGTTTCAAAGAGGACTCAGCTTTCTGTGGATTTTTGTCAACGTTTGACAATGTGTAATTTGCAAGCTCAGAGTATAATGAGTCGATACATTGTGTGGTCCATTTTAAACAAACATTGCCTGATAGTGAATGTTTGGAACTGAAATTGCAATTTACCACCTCCTCTGATGGTGCTAAGATAAAAGGAGACTACATGATGTATTCACGTGTGCGGAAGAACAGTTGGTTGCACACACCAATCTACAGTAATTCTATCATCATAAAAAAAGACGATGAAACGAAGATCGAAATCACAACGTTACCTGAGTTGAATTCCAAGGAAGATGCGCGATCATCAGTGATATCAAAAGAAGAAGGTGAGCGACGCCGAAGTTCAAACTGTAAGTTCTGTTATTTAAATAATTTTAAAGGCTGCCGTCTATTCAGAAAAGGTGGGATTATCTGAGAGGAAAACCACTGTGGCTCACTATTGTTTCACAGTGACTCTCCTCCCAGAAATGACACCTGTCAAATAAAGTGACTCGTGTCACTGAGTGACACATCTGTACCTAAAATAAAAATTTCTGAAAAATATGTCTTGTAACATATCAAATGAAAGAGCATGACAAGGGCAACTTAAATAACAAGATATTTATGTGAAATTTCCAATAATCGGTCACTCAAACAAATTATTTTTTAATTATCACTCTGACCAGTTATTTATCCTATACTTAAAGTCACTTGGCACAATTCATGCAATATTGTTGATACAGTTCGTTGTACAGTGATTCATTAATAGTTCAGGTTTTGACACAGCAAATCTGACAGATCTGAGAGAAATAAATAAAACAAGAATGCCTTTCAGTCGAAGGCGTACCATCCGCATAGCACATAGATAACAAAAACATTTACAAATAGACAAACAATTGATTTCCTTTCATTTGACCTTAATACTGAGTAGCCTTGACCTTGACCTTCAGATGACCTTGACCATTTAAGTCAGTTTTAGTGGAATATAAGCATACAGAAGTATTGGTTAGTAAAACTATGTCAGTTTTTCATTTGACCTTGAACTTGACCCAATGACCTTGATACTCAAACTTGACCTAGATATGGTCAAGATGTATCTGCATACTGAAAATGAGGTTCCCAGCTTTAGCAGGTCAAAAGTTATAGCCTGAACAGACAGACACACAGACAGATGGACAGACACACAGACAGACAGACCTGACTGAAATTATTACCATGCCGCATACGCGGATGGTAAAGAAAGATGTAAAATAATCTACAATATTCCTTGCCCCTAATTGTGTACTTAGATCCGAGTTCCAAATCCTGTATTTTATTTGTAGGTTCGGAACAACAGCTCTTCTATCTACAGAAAATTCTATTCTAACAAATGCCAAGAAAAGTTTGATAAAAATACAAACCCCCCAAAACAAGAAATAAAAAGATAAACTTTAATCTCAGCAGCTAATACACTGGAACCTAGAATCTAACATCTGGTCTGTACAGCTGATTAGATCTGAGTATTTTTGGTAAATAATTGCCCAATTAGCCTGGCCTTACACAGCCCAGCCAACCCACAATAATTCGTGAAATAATATTAGACGCAATGCCCGGACTTGTTATGTGTATATTCGTTTTCCAACTGTTGTTCAGAAATACCCTTTATAGTTTCTGATAACTTATCTTTCAAATAAAGGTAAATTGTTTTGTTGCAATCCCTCACAATTAGTGGCAATTATCCGTCAGTAAACTCGATATCCCATGAAACAACACATCTTTTTTTCTGAGATTTTCTGTATTGCTTTGCTTGGTTAGGGGGAAACAAGGGGATCTCTCGAGCTGAAATTTCTTACACCACTCTGTTCTGAACCTATTGTACTCATAAGAGAACACGTTACTAATATTACTGGTATTTTGGCTAGAGATTAACATTTTACTGTGGTTTATTTGGTACCTAATAATCCTACAGTCTTCACCCACAAAACAACGGCAAATTAGCGGTACTCATTACCATATGACACAAACTTGCACAGGCCACTGCACCCTCAAAAATCATATTTGTGGCTTGCATTGAGCCGCTGAAAGTAGAATATTATGTGCGTTTGCAATCAGCTGACGCCATTATCTAATTCACTGGACATAATTTTTGCGTGTAGATATTGAAGATATTAAAGGAGAACAGTTTGATCTTTTAATATGACGCAAAAAGTTTTTATCGACAGCATTTTAATGCACGCTGGATCCCGCTAATTGCCAGATCTGTCAACTTTGTGTTGCTGGTAATTTCGGAAAAACTCGAATATTGCACCAAAAACAAGAAGTTTCTTTGTCAGAAGGAAATTTCTGTCAGACATCAATGCTAAGAAGTTCGGTTTCAAAGAGTACCACTTTTAACGAGAAATTCCCTTCGCATCCTCTTACTAGTTGTCAGGGCATGTAGCTTTGATTCTTGAAAAGACTTGTGACCAGCCTTGCCAGGGATAATGTTGGGGTTCACATCTCGCTTTAGGGTGTTAATTATTTTTTAAATCACTCTCAGCGG